>JACGDI010005741.1:147717-167936 GCA_014898725.1 Jacaranda copaia | reverse complement strand
GCCCAAAGACAAAGAAAAGGCGCATAAAGAGGTAGAAATTTTAACTAGAAAAGAGGCATGAAAACTAAGTGTGATCTCTTCCAAAAGAATTCACCTGGAATACTGCTTCCACTTCTGCAAAATTTTCTTTGCCTAGCAAATCACAGCCATTTCCTGTCTTGGAAAAATTTGTATAGGAAAATTTGCATTTTTAGTCCCACAATATAATTGTGTGTGCATTATTAATTCTAAAAGTTGACATTTGATCACTTTTAGTCCAAATTTCGTAACTTTTTTTAACATTTTTAGTCCTTCATCCATTTTTCCATTAAAATTTTGATGGAAACCGTTATATTTTTATAAAAAGAATCCCTCAAGTTGATTTATTTATTAAAAAACACACAAACATTTTTATTTGAGTTTATTACTTATAACCCCCTAAGGTTTGACTCATTACAAATAAACCTAGAGAAATTACAACGAGCCCCTAATATTTTGCTTCGTCAAACATTTTTGAAGAATTGTTAGCTTCCATTAATAAATATTAATAAATTTACTGACATCATTCGAAAATTTATGTGAAAGTTTAAAAATATCCTCTGATACTTGTTTCAATTATTTTTGAGATAGAAATGTCATTGGACTTATTTGTAATATTTTTGATATCATTGATGTGTAATTTTAACATTGTTTAAATTACTTATAATAAGTTTTAAAATATTTTATTATTGATAAAAATTCTTAAATGTTAAATAATCTTTAAAATTAAAATTGAATTAAAAAATAAAAATTTAAAATTCTAAACATATCTAAAACAATTTAATCAAAATTTATTTAAACTATACTAATTAAAAATAAATAAAAATTAGAAAAATAAAAATAAAAATTAAAAAAAATTCTTGAATAATATAATTTAATAATTTTTAAATTACATACTTCATAATATTAAAATAATTTCATAATTTAAAATTAAGCAACTAAATAATATAAAATTTACAATATAATTTTAATAATTTCAAATAAGTAATTTGATAATTTTAATCATGTTAATATAATTTAATAATTTTAAATGAATAAAATAAATAAAAAATTGATTACTTTAGATAATATTAAATTAATACTTATTGATAATTCTTAATTACTTAATAAATTAGTTAAGAATAAATAAGTAAAAAATTAAAATAACATAAAAAACCTTCAACGCAAGACAACCAACCCTCTCGCCCATCCCCCACGTCCACCCTCGCCAGCCCATGGTTGGGCTGGCTAGGCCAGGCCAGGCCGCTGGTCTGTGACCATGGCCGGCCAGGGCAAAACCCGCCTGGCCACTGGCCATGGCCGATGGGGGTGAAACCCGCCTGTCCAGGCGACCGACGGCCATGACCGGCCGATCTGGCCATGGTCGGGTGACCAGCCATGGTGGGCGGTGCGAATTCGGGTGGAGGGTTGGGAGTGTGGGGTGGGGGGAAGGTGGGGTTGGGGGGGGTGTTGTTATATATACAGATATACATATTTATGTGTTTATATATATGTGTTGTATATGTATATAATGTAGATGTACATATATTATATATGTAAATATATATTATCCTAAAATATTTTTTTAATAAAGAATTGCTGTTTTAAAATTTAACTTTTTATTATTTTTTAAGTTTTTTTTGTGAGGGTCAAATAGATATTTTATATTTTGTGGTTCTTTTATAAATAAATTAAAATTTGGGGGGTTTGTGGATAATTAATTCTTTTAAACAGTTTTTGTTCAATATTGACTGGGGACCAACAGTGCCAAAAAATTATAAAATTTGGACCAAAAGTGATGAAGTGTCAATTTTTGGAACCAACATCGCGCACACAATTGTATTGTGAAACTAAAAATGCAATTTTCTCATTTATATAACTTCGGCGTGGAGGTTGAAACCTGCGAGGGCATCTTTATCTTTGCACCCGTGTACAATGCATGCCACTCATCTGACGGTGGACCTGTCCACAATAAAACAAGAAAAACACAGGATCAATTAATAGGTCATATGTTATCTGATGTCATATTAGCCTCCAACAGCCATACGATTAAGAAACTATACCTGCAATATATATGCCGAGCTTATTTTTCCAAGAAACAGCAGGGATCAATTTCCACGGTTTTCATCACAGTATGGTCAAGTCTTTTAATCACTATTAAATATAGAAATTGAAGGAACAGGCAATAAACAAGTCTCTGGTGACTGAACTAAGGTCTGTCAATTAGGGCCTCCTCTCCTCTATTACATATCATGGCATTAAGAAATATCGTATGCTCTATGTCCTCAAATAATTTTTTCATTGATTTAAGAAATGAAAATGCGTGCATAAAAAGAATTTAAAATTCATTATATATGGAAATTTAATACATTAAGGGTTTAATAAAAAATTTCATTTAAAGGAAAGCTCAACTCAGCAACCCCAAAGTTTATAAAAAGTCATTTGAGGGGCTGGAGTCCCAATAAACAAAAATCTTGTGACAGTAGTCGCAGCCACTATTTCAATAAAGTTGATGCTAGCATACAGTCGAAGTCCACCTTAAAATGTTGCACATGTGGCAAATTACATGCACTTTGTTCTATGGCCAATTCATCAGCAAAAAGAAATGCTATAATTTTATATTTTAAATTCAATTACTTATATTAAATACTGGTTACATTCCTCACTTAAGACATGTACAATTAAGTTTGCATGGTAAAATACTATATAAGTAAAATATAATACACATGTAAAAGAATTATTTTTAAATATTATATGAGTCAACTAAACAACTATATAATTTGTTAAAAAATAATATGCGAGTTACTCTTTTTTAAACAACGTACAATTTCCAAATATGTTACTTTCTAAGCCTATAAATTCATTTTTTAAATAATTACAAAATTAATTCAAGTTAAAAAATGAATCAAAGAGCTTACAAACTTTTAAAATTTTTGAAGAATATATCAACCTACTTTTTAAATATAAAAGATAATTATTCTCGCAATAAGCATTAACTCAATGTTTGTGAGCTTACATTGAAAGCTTATATTACCCAAGCCCAAAAAATTTTAAAAAAAAGTTTTCAGTTAAGAAAAACTAATTAAGAGATCTTTAATTAACTTCAAATTCCACGTTATATTCTTATGCGAGCAAGCTAATATCCAAGATCCCGTAATGTAGTATTATGCGGTCACAGCTTCTCTTTTAGTTTGTGGCATATGATTTGTCTTTAAGACATATTTATGCTTTTAAAATTTATTTTTCTCTGTTTCTCTCTCTCAATTAACACCACTAACATTGTTAATTAATATATTGTCCTATTAAATGTAGATAATTGAAGAGGTTGTGTTTTTTCCATTTAACTATTCTACTTGCATGTGTAATACCACTCAATTGAAATAAGGATATATTTGTTGCAAAAAAATAGAAAATCATATATAAAAACTCAAATTACTCATATTTTTACAGGATACAATAATATAACATCATGTAATTGTAAGTAATAAGAAATAATAGCATAAATTTAATATAATGTAATGATACAATGTATATAGATAGAATACACTTCGTTTTCTAGTCTTCTTATTTTTCAAATTTCCTTATGTTTGTTAAGAAGTTACATGTTACACGCAGAGTTTGTATTTACTTCTAATAGCTAAAGGTATTTCTGCTCGTATAAAAAAGATAATTATATATGAAATAGATGGATAACTAGTAGTTTATATTTTCTTTCAGTCACACCATTTTTTTAAATCTATTTTTGACAAATCAAGTTGCCCATAAATAAATGGTATGCAGTGATGGTGTCGCTCCTGAAGTTGTGAGGAAGGAAATTAGAAGATTTAACAGCATATGTTAAAACAAGACTGAAAGAAATAAGATTATAAATTGTGCTGCAACTTATCTTCTTGGCAACAACCGAACTACGTATATTAGATGAAATTTGAAGTAAAAATCTAAGACTGCTGCATAGTTTTGGTAAAGGGACTGTGTGATGTTAATTAGTTTCTTAGGCCCTATTTACTTTTCATGATGAAGTGGGATGTGAGTTTACTTTGCAGATTTTTGGCCCGGTAAATAAGTTGCACCCCACAACTAATGGCATTAAATGTAGGATGATCAATCAAGCCCAAAGCATGTGATATTTTCATCTTACAAATTGGGCCATTTAGGATGAGATGTAGAAGGACCATTTTGCCATTATTGTGTGAAAATTCGGTTTTCATTTTTTTGGTTGACACCACAACTATGATAATTACTTTTGCCATAACTTCATATGTCCAGAGCTTTAGTAAGTGCAAGGTTACAACCTTCTAGTATCTACTATTGTGGCGCCACAAGGCAGCCTTTCTAACAAAATTTTCCGATCAAAGAGTTTTATACTTTACTCTACCACTAACTTAAAACGTTAAAAAATGGCAGAAATTTATCCCACTCACAGAGGTAAGAAAGGTGGGCTTTACAAATAAATTGCATATGGAGGATTTATAGGTTGGAGAATAAAAAGGAGCCAACCCACATTATTAGTTTAAATTCTAACATTGATATCTCTTTTTTAAATATACATATAAAGGGTAGGTATGTCAATGCTGTATTCATCCATCTAAATAAACAATTAATAAAATTATCCATCTGCATCATTTATTTTATCCCAGAAAGTAAATATACATCATTAGCTATTACATTATCCTAATCCTTAATTTCATCCGACCATTCATCCCATCACAACACATCGCATCCCACAAAAGTAAGCAGGCCCTTAATTGACTATCTTATCTTTTAGGCACTTGTCTGTATATGCAGGCCAATTAAGACCATTCTGTCATATTGACAATTCAAAGTTGAAGGATTCATCTACAGCAAGGTTGTCTTTGGGAGTGCCACTGTTTTGTTCTTTTCTTTCGGCTTCTTTTGTTTGATAGAATATATATATAGAGAAACAAAATTCTGTATAATGACTTGGAAACCATTTCTCTCATGACCATTAGCATGTTTGTATTTTGTGCAACGACAATCCAAATAAAATAAAAAAAATTGCTTCTCTAAGCTGTAGCATTTATCTGTACGTACTTGAGCTGCTCTTTTTAACTGCTCAAGAAAATTACTCATCTCTGCGTGCAGTGCACTGTGGGAAGCACTCTGGTGGGTTTAATTGAATTTAAGGGTCTTAATAGACTCTGAGTCAAGGCCGTCTTTGTGGAATACAACATTCAAGAGCACCGACTACCAATTGTAAAATAGAAACCACATTTAATTTGATAAAGAATGACTATATATATAGAGTCAAGTCAAGCGGTGCAGTGGGCCTGCTTTTGGAGGAATGCTGCTATAAGTACATACGAGTCTTTATATGTAACCAATGCAACAAGCTTTTCTCAAACTTTAAAGACAATCCCAGAAAAGAAATTTCTATGGTTTTCATCGCTGCACGTCAAGTCTTTCAATCACTATTAAAAAAAGAAATTAAAGGAGGAAACATTAGTTAAACGGTCTGGTAACAGAACTGAGAATCTTTGAATTAAGGCCTCCTCTCCTCTATTGCATATTACAGCATTAAGAAAGACACGTACGCTCTATTTCCTCAAAATAATTTTTTCATAGATTTATAAAATGAAAATGCGAGCACAAAAAAATTTAAAATTCATTATGTATGGAAATTAATACATTAAGGGCTTCATAGAAAAATGTCATTTAAAGGAAAGCTCAACTTAGGGACCCCGAAGTTTATGAAAAGTCATTTGAGGGGCTGGAGTCCTAATAAGCAAAATCTTATGACATTTCGATGAAGTTGATGCTAACATAAAGTTAATTACAATCCTCCTTCAAAAGGTTGCACATGTAGTAAATTACATGTACGTTGTCCTTTTGCCAGTTAATCAAAAAGAAAAAAAAAAGGTACGATTTCGCATTTTAAATTCATTGGCTTCTACTAAATGCTTATTATGTTCCTCATACGGGACATGTATGTAAATTCAAGTTTGCATGGTAAAATACTCCGAGTAAAATAATATAAATGCAAAAGAATTATTTTAAGTATTATATGAGTCAATTAAATAGCTTTATAAGATGTTAAAAGATAACATGCGAGGTAATCTTTTATAGACAATGTACAATGTATAAAACAAAAGATAATTATATTAGAAATAGGTAGATAATAGCAGTTTATATTTTCTTCTATAGTTGCACCATTTCTTTTTTTAACTATTTTTGACAAATCAAATTGTCCATATATAAATGGTATGCATTGATAGTGCTCCTGAAGTCATGAGGAAGGAAATTAGATAGCATCTGTTAAAATAAGGCTGAAGGAATTAAGATGATAAATTATTCTACAATGTATCTTATTGATGACGACCAAAATACATATAACTGATCATGAAATTTGAAACAAGAATTCAGGCAAAATTGCAATTTTTGTCCTGTAATTATAGCTCAAATGGTTTTTATCCTATAAATTACATAATATCAATTCTAATTCTATAAGTATCTAAAAATTGTCACTTTAGTCCTTTTTTTGCCGGAGCAGGTGAAAATTGCTGGAAAAGCTGACGTGGCTCGCTAGGCACATGGAAATTTCTTATTTCTACCTCGTTGGCAGCCGACATGGCTTAATCAATTGAAAAAAGAATGCCAACTAAGATTTTTATGATATATATATCATATATCATATATATTATATATATATATATTTATATCTAAATATATGTATTTATATATACATACATATATACATATATATTATATATACGTGCCCCCAAGCCCCCAAGCCCCCAAGCCCCCACCCTCACTTGGTGGATTGGCTATGGTGTCTGGCCGGGCTTTCAGCTAGCCAGCACCTTGCCTGACCAAATTTGGCTAGGTGAGGCCATGGCTGAAGCTTGCTAGCACACCTTGCTTGGCTAGATTTGGCTAGGCAAGGTCATAGTTAGCCATGGCCACAGCCTAGCCAGGCGGTAGCCATGACTGGCTGAGCTTGCCCCCTGAAAGACGCTCACCATGGCCAACCAATGACCATGGTGGCTGTTTGCATGGACTGGGCATGGCCAGCCCGTCACCATGGTTGTCGCTTGCCCAGATCTAGCCAAGTAGCGGCCATGGCTAACCGAGCTTCTAGGCGGCCAATTGGTGGCCATGGTGGCTGCCTGCACGGGCTGGCCATGGCCCAGGCGAGCATGGCCAGCCCATCTGGGTGGGTGGGGGTGGGCTAATGGTGAGGCCGTGGTTGGGGTGGGGGTTAGAATTTTAATTATGTTTAAATTTAATTAAATTATTTTAAATATGTGAGTTAAAATAACATTGTTATGGCAAAGTAGGGAAATGTTTGGTTATGTTTTTTGCGTGATTTTATTATATATTTTGGGAGAACGTGAAAATTGTGTTGAGAAATGTGATTGATTTTTGGTTATGTTTTGGGGAATAGATAAAATTGGTTCTGAAAAATTTTGATATGTTTGTTTATATTTAAGAGGAGATATATTTTTACTATAGCTATCAAATTAATGCTTTTTATTAAATTTTTTGGGTGAAAATGGAATTAAGTGATTTTTTTAATGTTAAAATAATAAAAAAATATATATGATACACATAATATATGTATGTATATATTAAAAAATGAGCAAGTTTTGAGGATAATGAAGGATAGTAGAGAATATTTTAGAAAAAAAAAATTTGTGCTTTGAAGGAAAAATGATGATATGTAATATATATATATAAATAGTGTGTATATATAAATCAATTCTATAATATTTGAAAATAGAAAAAAGCACAAAAGGCATGTGTATTGCCAACTAAGCAAGAAAAAGATAAAAAATGCCTACTCGATAGTCCAACATGGCAAAAACAATAAACTGCCACATGCCTAAACTACTCATCAGCTTTTCAGTCGACTTTCGCTGGCTCTAGCAATAAAAGGACTAAAAGTGACAAATCATAGGACTAGAATTGATATTATGTAATTTATAGGACCAAAAACCATTTGAGGTAAAGTTACGGAATGAAAATTGCAATTTTGCTTGCCAAGTAATGCCACAAATCCCATGTCAGCATTTATTTTGTTGCCAACGAGGCAAAAGCAAGAAATGTCCACACGTCCAATGTGCCACATCACATTTTCCGACGAGTTTCGCTGGCTCCGGCAAAAAAAGGATGAAAAATGACAAATTTTTAATACTTATAGGACTAGAATTGATAGTATGTAATTTATAGGACCAAAAATCAAATGAGGTAATGTTATATGACGAAAATTGCAATTTTGCCTAAGAATCCAAGACTGTATCTTAGTTAGTGATATCATATCATTTAGGCACCTGTCTGTATATATATGCAGGCCAATTAAGACCATTTTGCCATATTGACAATTCAAAGTTGAAGGATTCTTCTATAGCAGGCCACTGTTTTTGTTCTTTTATTTTTGGCTTCTTCTCTTTGATAGAAAATATATATAAAAAAATGAACTTTTGTATAATCACTTGGAAACCTCTCTTCTGACCTTTAGCATGTTTGTTGGGTTCAATTGAGTTTAAGGATATTAAGTTAGTGGACTCTATGTAGTCAAGGTCGTCTTTAATTAATTTGTAGAAGGTTACATTCTAGAGCACTGGCTACCAATTGTAAAGAAGAAACCAAATTTAATTTAATAAAGAATGACTATAAAGTGTAAACTTTAGAGTCAAGCGGTGCAGTGGGCCTGCTTTTGGGGAAATGCTACTATATATAATTTCTAGTTTTTATATGTAACCAATGTAACAAGCTTTTCTCAAACTTTAAAGAGAATCCCAGAAAGCTATATCCTTTGAAGCCATATTTTTGTATTTCGTGCCTTTAGTTGACACTCGGAAAAAAAAATGATCAATTGTAAGGAATTAATTATTATGTTACTGCTATTGTTGTTTGTCCTTGTTTCAGATTGTCTGCAGTATGATTCTGTATTTGGTAGAGGAGAATTAAAGTGCATACCAAAGGAGAGAGAAGCTCTTCTCAGGTTCAAGGAAGGCCTTATAGATGAGGATGGCATTCTCTCGTCGTGGGGAAGTGAAGATGCCGAAAAGGAATGCTGCCAGTGGTGGGGTGTAGAATGTAGCAAAGGGACAGGTCATGTAATCGGTCTCCAACTTAGCCGTTTGGGAGGTAAGATTAGTAGTGCCCTGCTTGAGTTGAATTATTTGAATGATTTGGATATGAGTCAGAATGATTTTGGACATGCTAAAATTCCAGAATTCATTGGTTCCCTGAAGAATTTACAACACCTGAATTTTGAGGGTTCTAATTTTTCTGGTGTAGTTCCTCATCAGCTGGGGAATCTTACCAGCCTGAGGACACTTTATCTCGGGGGTAATGGATTTGCATTCTCAAACCTCGATTGGCTTTCTAATCTCTCTTCATTGACCCTACTTGATTTGAGCGATTTTTACTTGAGAGGTACCAATTTGCTACAAGATATATTGAAGCTTCCTGCTCTGACAGAATTGTACTTGAGTGGTTGTCAGCTTCCCACATATTTCGTCTTTGTTAATTTTACTTCTTCATCTCTTTCTATTCTCGATCTATCTGATAATTGGCTCACTTCTTCTGCATATCGTTGGTTGTTCAACATAAGTCTAAGTCTTCTCAGCATAGACTTGTCTTATAATCAATTACATGCCATTCCTGATGATGGCTTTGAAACATTTACTTTTCTTGAGTATCTTGATCTGTCAGCTAATCATCTAACGGGTGGGATTCCAAAATCCATGGGGAACTTGAGTCATTTGCAAACATTAAAACTATCATATAATGGCTTATTAGAACCCCTTTCCAATTTGTTTTACAACTTATCTGTGGGAGCTGCAAAGGACTCACTAGAGATTTTGGAGTTGGGAAAAAATAACATCTATGGCTCATTGCCTGATTTTACCCAATTTTCATCCTTAAGGATTTTGAAGTTAGATGGAAATCAATTGAATGGGTCTTCTCCAAACAGCTCTGGACAGTTTTCTAGGCTTGAAACTTTGGATTTGTCTGGCAATCAAATCACAAGATTATTGCAGGACTTTAGAGCACTTGTTTCATTAAAAGAACTACGCCTCGGAGGCAATAAGCTTGTATCGCTACCTGCAAGTCTTTGGCAACTCTCCATGCTTGAGATTTTGGATGTTTCTTTCAATTCCTTACGAGGAACAATCTCTGATTCTCACCTCTCAAAACTTGGAAACTTGAAAGACTTGGATTTGTCCTACAATTCCTTGATCTTGAATTTCACTGCCAATTGGATTCCTCCTTTTCAGTTGGAGGTCATAAGACTAGCATCTTGCAACACAGGCACTCGCTTCCCTGCATGGCTTCGAACTCAGAATAATTTTTCTGTGCTTGATCTCTCTTATGCTGGTATATCAGATGAAGTGCCTAAATGGTTCTGGGATTTGTCTCCAAAAATAAAGTACATGAACCTCTCTCATAACAAGATCAATGGCAGGATTCTTGATTTGTCATCAAACTTTGTTCATTATCCTGTAATAGATATTAGTTTTAATAATTTCTCGGGTCATCTACCATTGTTTCATCCCAATTCCTGGATATTGCAACTCTCCAACAATATTTTTTTAGGATCAATTTCATCAATATGCACAATTGCCAATGATGAGCTTTGGGTACTTGACTTGTCAAATAATCAGTTTTCGGGAGAGCTTCCCGAATGTTGGGAGAATATGACAGGATTAGGACTTCTCAATTTGGCTAACAATAAACTTTTGGGTAATATTCCACACAGTCTAGGCTCTCTAACTAGGCTCGGTGCACTGCAATTGCATGACAATAATTTTTCTGGGGAATTGCCTTCAACTTTGAAGAATTGCCAAGGATTGGTAGTGATTGATGTCGGAGGAAATGAGTTGAGAGGAAAAATCCCAGCCTGGATAGGAACACACCTTAAAGTATTGAAAGTTCTTAGTCTTCGGTACAATAATTTCCATGGAAGCATTCCTTTAGAAATTTGCTATCTTACTGAGATTCAAATCTTGGAACTCTCTAGGAACTCTTTATCTGGAAGAATTCCTCAATGTTTCAATAATTTCACTTCTTTGGTTCAGAAAAATAGAACAACTGGAAGTACTATTTTAATATTACGATTTGGTACTTATAGTTCTTATTCTACTGAATTTATTGACTATGCATTGGTGCAATGGAAAGGACAGGAGTCTGAATATAGAAAAACATTGGGACTTCTTAGACTCATTGATCTTTCAAGCAATAAGTTAATTGGAAATGTCCCTCATGAGTTTTCCAAGATGAGAGCATTAGTTTCCTTGAACTTGTCAAGAAATTATTTGAATGGAAACATAATTTCAGACATTGGTCAGATGGAGATGCTAGAGTGTCTTGATTTGTCAAGAAACCAGTTATCCGGAGAGATTCCTATTAACCTTGCTGAATTGCATTTTTTAGCTGTTCTGGACTTGTCAAACAATGATTTATCTGGTAAAATTCCATCAGGCACTCAACTACAAGGCTTTAATGCATCTGTGTATGCTGGGAATAGGAAACTTTGCGGCAGTCCTCTAACAAGATGCCCTGGGGATTATCCTAATCCACCCATAGCTAGCAAGCAAGAGAATGTTGATGAGGAAAATGATGGCTTTGTAACCCACGAGTTTTATATATCTGTGGTTTTGGGTTTCATTGTTGGGTTTTGGGGGGTTGTTGGTACTTTGGTAGTCCGAAATTTATGGAGAAATGCCTATTTTAATTTCTTTAACAAGATCAAAGATTGGTTGTATGTGACAACAATTGTATATGCGGTGAGACTCAGGGAAAACTTGCGGACCAATGTGAGTATATTTAATTCAATTATTTGAAATCCTTTCATTTTAGTTGCAAGGGGAATTTTTCCTGCATTCATAAAGCTCAAAACTCTTAGCCATTCTATTTATTTGGTGGCAGGCACGTAATTGGATATGCCTTCTTGCGTTCCATGAGTAGAAGGAATCCATTTAATATTTCAGAGTTGAGAATCGTTTCATCTGTTTTGTTTCAGCATATCATTACTATTTTTAAACCTCTCTTTTCTGTAAGTCATTTAAGTATGTCAAGCATCATTGCAAATAATAATATTGTGTAATCTAATTTTCTCACAAATCAAGCATTAGTTTGTGCTCTTTTTCCATGTTCAACAGAACCGCACTGGTTTTGTTACCGACATTTGTGAGCTCAGTGAGCCTGAGCTTAACTCTTTAGATGGATTTCATGCGCACAAGATGCAATTGGGGGCATAACAGAATGATTGCAAACAAGAATTTCAGCAAACATGATTATGCATGCCACTATACTTTATGCCATAACAAAATCATGATCAAAAGAGAGAGACAACATAAATTCTGTAGAAGACGAGGAAAAGGATACCAAATATATCTATGAATCAATATTCCATCAGTTGCGGCAGCTGCTAAAAGCTTAATTTCCATTGTGATTGAAACTCAATGAGTTTAAGAAGTTGAAAAGAAGTGAGTCACTCATGAAAATCTTTGTACAAAGGCACGAGAAGAGTGGAAAAAGAATTCTAGATTCACATAAATATTTCTCAGACAGACAATTATGTACCATAGCTTTCCATGTCCGATCCTCATGTTCCACACAGTCAAAGAAGCAAGTTCCAATTTATCAAAATAGTCAGTACCTAGGTGGAAAGTATGCATGTGGTTCTAACGCCGTGTAACATCATCTTCAACCAATCTCCACAGTACATACCTTTTGGTGCGACCACTAAAGAATTGCTTATACACTAAAAAGCTGCTTATATACGCTTACTAAAAGACTGACTTTATGATTACTAGAGAACCTTCAATCACGTGGTACATTACAGGCACATTTGGTTTACAATTTAATTTTAATTTCTAGCAGTTTCTATGTACTTTTTGATAGAGTTCCTATTTCTTAGCATATGAAACTACATATTGAAATGCATAAAAACCTTATTGAATTTTGAATTTTAATTTCCTGAGTTTCTACAAGACAGAGTTATTTGACTTATTTCCTGGAGTTTCTCATATCAGGTGCTTTCTAAACATTGTCCAACTTGATTCAAATCAAACTGGGTCTTGGAATTCTGCTATGTTGACTACGGAAACAATGACTGCATTCCTGTGTGATTGATTTGTAATATAGCCACTGGGAGGTGAATTAAACAAAGGAAGGAATCTCTTGAGAAAAGTAAATGATGTTTGACGTGTTATTTTTGAATTTAGTTCAACGTTACACTACTCCATTTCCTTGACTTGTCTCACTCAAGCAAACATTTTGGGAATAGTTTGTATTCGTTCCTTTGCGTTTATCATTTACCAAGGATTTGGTGGTATCTATTGGTTAAAATCTAAGTGAGTAAATTTTCTTCACAAGTTGAAAACGTGATATACAATCTTGCTCTCAGAACAAGTCTAAGTCAGGGCAAAACTTAGACCAAGATGCAAAGTTTGAGTATCCATTTTCCTTCACAATTTTAGCAAGTAAACAATTTCTTGAAGAACTGGGCAAAACTTTTTGGCTGCAGGAAGCGAAAGTAGATCAATTGCTTGTACTAGTTTGGTTTGGAGAATGTTACAGAAAATGAAAAATTATCCCCTTTTTCTTGCAGAGGTTCTATTTTTGAACGCAAGAAAAGAATGCCAATTTATAAATTGTGATTCCCTGTTAAATAAGCTTAGTAGTATGAAAAATGAAATTGGGGAAGGCAGACGTGGTGCCAAAAATGGAGGAAATGGTTTCTCTGAAGGGGAAAAATGGGTTCGCAGGACTATAGCAGATGCCTAGGTGATGATGATTTTGTATTGTGAATCCATGTAAGCTCTTTTTGGTTTCCAAGTTTTGTCCTCACTTTTCTGTTGCTTCTCAGATTCAGGTACGGGAAGTCTGAAGAAGAATCTGACTTATCATCAAGAAGAGGACACAGCCTTGCTTTCTGTTTTAATATTGCTAGCTTTCTGTATGGCCTGTTTCAGGGCAAGTTACTCTAGATTTATTACATTAGACTGGCTTTTGGTATTATTCCCAGAAGTTGATTGATAAAGTAAGTGCTTTCTAGCTATGTCCGTCGTAATTTTACTTGTCTGCTTTTTGGCTAAAATAAATAGAATCTGAAGTTGGAGTATGTAATGTGTTGAAGGTTTAAAGATCACCAAAGGTGCAGCTACATGATTGCTAATGCGCTTGATGACACTGGCAGAATTTCTGCTGCTCAGGTTACTCACAAACTCAAGCAACTTGGCCTTGTTGGGCCAAAAAAGAAGAAGTCTCATGCTAACATGCATTTGAGGGATTAGATTTTTAGTGACATTTCTTCGGAAGGTGCACATATATAAATCTGATGATGAAACATTGTTATATACGGCATGTATAAATTTTTCTGCATGTATTTTCATATAGCTGGCCACCACCTCTAGAGCACAACTATCAGTTATCATGCATCTTCTTTTGCAGCATTAGTTCTTGACATCCATGTCCTTTATGATCAATCCTTGGCAAAGTATATGGATCTCTAGTCCTCGAATTCCCATTCCACACTTTTGTTGATCACCATCACTGCAAAGCATGTTTTGCTGTACCATTTCTAACGCATATAAAGGATGCTCTCCATGTTGTTCAGTTGTGGTTGCAATTAGTGTTTATTTTTTTCTATTGTAAACTTGAATCCCTTAAATTAGTTCTATTACAAATCATTTGTTCCAACAAGAAGGGTTGGAATAGTTCTATACTGCATGGTAGCATCACTTTTGAATTGAGAACAAATTGTGTAGAACGAATTATGAAGGGTCTGTCCCCAATTTACACTTGGATGGGAAATGCATTGATGTGAATGAAAATGTAAACTTAGTGGAAAATGGATGAATATTCAAATTATTTTTCCCTATATATTTCTCAAATTCTATCTCAAGTTTTTCAGTTTTCTGTTCAACCTACAAAATTTTCATTATTTTGAAACTTGAATGTGGTGATTACTTAATGTTTCACCACAAATTTTTTTCCTACAAAGTTGTACTATGCTTACAATAATACTTTTTTTTTTCAGGGACGAATTTGTGCAATCCAATCAGACCTGTTGAAAGTGACACTGCTATTCTTACTTAGAATCTAAAACTGGAACAAAGACGTTGACTCACTCATAGGCTAGTCTGCTAAAGAGCCTTATAATCCACAGGGCCATATAGGCTGCTACCCAGAATGCACACAGAGAGTAATAATTTTTCTAAAGCAATGAAAAGTCACTGTTTTCCAATGACTTTTGCACTCATTCGACACAAAAGGCTTTCCCACACCCATTGAAATTTCACAAACTAAGATGGATTGAGGGAAGACATTAGCAATTATGAAGCTGTCTCTGTTCTTGTGAAAGATACCACATTTAAGATGACATGACTATATAGCAAAGAGTCAAGTCAAGTGGGGTGCAGTGATAAGCACGTAATTGAAAATGTCTTCTTGCAATATTTCAGAGTTGAGAATCGTTTTCATCTGCAAACAAAAGTATAGTGCTAGGCCATATGAAGTTCTCTTTTCTATTTCAGTATATCATTATTATTTTTATGTAAAGCGTTATACTTGCAAATATAAGATTATGCAATCTAATTTTCTCATAAATCAAGCATTAGGTTGTGCTCGTTTTCCATATTAAACAGAACTGCACCAGTTTTGTTGCTGACATTCGTGAGCTCAGTGAGCCTGAGTTTAACCCCTTAGGTAGATTTCATGCACACAAGATGAAATTAGTAGCGTAATGATTACAAAATGATTGCAAACAAGAACTTCAGTAAACATGATTATGCATGCCGCTATATATACTTCATGCCATAACAAAATCATGATCAAAAGAGAGAGACAACATAAATTCTGTCGAAGATGAGGAAAAGGATACCAAATATATTACTCAAACTTATAAATGTATCCGCGTGGCAACAGTGATTGGGCGCATGGAGCGCTTTATGTGTTTTTCTTTTCCTTGCTCAGCTTCCAAAACAACGTTGTTTTGGATTACCGCTGTTGTTGTTGGTTGTGCTTCCTGCTTATGGTTTTGTACTGCTCAGAATAGGCATTATGGGAGGTCAAAAGAAATGTGCTTTTTGAAGAAACATGTTTCTATTTTAGGTGTATTTTTAGACTGACTGTCTTCGATTTTTCATTGTGGAGATGAAGAGAGAAGAGGGTCCTGGAATTGGGGCTTTTGGCACAGGGGTAGGTGTGTATGTTTCTGAATTTTGGGGGAGTGGTTGCCACCTCTTCCAGACTTGATTAATAGAAGAAATTGGGTTAGCCGAAAAAAAAAAAAAGATATTCGTTGCTCTCTTGCTGTCTCACTGTCACTGGTATAGAATGGGCATGGCTGCGTTTCTTTTGCACAGGGAAGTACTTGTTGGATGCCCATTCTACCTTTGTTTTTTTAATTAGTTGTAGTTAACAAAAATTAGCTATGAGAGCATCAACTTTGAACTCGACTAGAACAATTTTGACTACGAATTTTTAACATCAACTATGATTATGAATTAATCATAGTTGATGTCTTAATTCTTATAGTGTTTGTTATATATCTACAATATCAAGAATATCTCTTGTGATCAATTTACAGAGTGGTAGTACGATCTCGCACTTATTATATGTAAGGTATGAGATTCTTACTCAAAATCCCAAATTTATGTGTTTGTTTAAATATATATAGAGAGAGAGACTCTAGATGCAAGATCTATTAATTGTATTGGATCTTTATTTATAAAATTAAGAAGAGTTGTGGCCGGGTTAATCGAAGCAAAAAGAGAATACCGAAGGTATAAAACAATATATAAAACTAAGATTAATGATACTCGTTAATAAAGAGTCAGACGCAAAATCCGGCCCATTGAAGTAATTAAAGAGAAAAAAAAAAAAAAATATATATATATATATATATATATATAAAATACCACTTTAACATTATTTTTCCAAGTTTAGGAATAATTAAAAATTTTATTATATTTAAAAAACACACAAAAATATAATAATATGTATATAGTTGTGAGATATATCCCCGGCCCATGCATCATGCATGCGTATAGTTGCGGGCTGCATCATGCATGCGTGCGGGTATTGTTTGTTTGAGGTGAAAGACCTGCAGCCGCCAAGTTATTGTAATGATCATGTCCGTTCTTCCATGGGAGACACCAAAGACCAGCACCACGCGATTGCTCCAAACAGGGACCGCCGTTCTGGACTTGCCAAGAGAATATAAATCTGACAATAAATAATAAAATAAAATAAAATTAAAAAATAAAACCTTGATTTTATAATGAAAGAGAATTAAACTTAAAGTTATTTGGTTATCGA
The DNA here is from genome assembly GCA_014898725.1 of Jacaranda copaia. Taxonomy (NCBI): domain Eukaryota; kingdom Viridiplantae; phylum Streptophyta; class Magnoliopsida; order Lamiales; family Bignoniaceae; genus Jacaranda; species Jacaranda copaia. The sequence continues at coordinate 150,644 of JACGDI010005741.1, read as the reverse complement.
TATTGGAAAGTTATCTAGTGATTAGTGTTGATAAAAAGAAAATTATTTAGTGATAACTTATAAGTATTGGGTAAGAATTAAGGAAGTAGATATATATAGTTTTGATAAGAAAAAACTGCAAGAATCTAAAAAGATAGAGAAGATAATAGAATCAAATTTATTTTTTTACAATTAATTATAACAATTAATTAATTATTGTAACTTTAAATAATTTCTAAATTAAAGGCTATATACTTTTTCTTAGCTCTAATTTTTTTAAGAATGGTGCGGACTTGTATTCCATTCTAGTTTGAAATATTTCTTTTCCTGTATGCTGTTAGTCTTATAAATGCGATTATTTCTGTAAGCAACATTGTTCCAGATTTAAACCTTGCAGACCCCTGGGAATTGCTTCAAGTTGTTGTCACTTTATTTGTCTTCAGTGTTCTAGTTTTCTGTTCGACCTACAAAAATGTTCATTATTCTGAAACTTGAATATGGATTATTCTTATAATACTATGCTCATAAAACAATTCTTTTCCAGGGATGAATTTGTGCAATCCAATCTTGAAATTGGCACTGCAATTGTTAATCATTCTACTGATTTAGAAACTGGAACCACTGCAATGGACAATCTAAATGAGTCCAATGCCAAGCCTTTCGAGAAAGCCGACAATTCCCAGCATCCGATCTTTGATGATGGTCTTGTCGACAAGTTGGCTGATTTTGATGAAAACATAGGAAAATAGCGCGTCAAGAAGGTGGCTGAGAATGGTAATAGATTTGTTAATGCTGAATTGAACGTTTGTTATAAATGCTGCATTTGTGTTAATGTTAAAATGCTGAAATACAGAGGCGCTCTCTTTTATTACCGAGTGACTTTGTTTTATGAGATTGACAAAAAGTTATAAAAGATTCTGAATATCAACATCATGACATTGTGGCTGGTGCTCTGCAGTCTTGCTCGTCCATTAGTTTTTCCACGAAGGCCTTGACTTAAAGTCTAGTCTCCTAAGGAGCCTTGAATGCTGCAGGACCCGCCAGGTGGTGTGTTGTCGCTTATAAAACACACAGAAGAGGAACTTTGCTTTACGAGATTGACAAAACAATAGAAAAGGTTCCAACTATCAACATCATTACTTAATGGCTGGTGCTCTCCAGTCTTGTTCATCTATTCATTTTTCCACAAAGACCAGGACTTAGAGTCTAGTCTCCTAATGCTACAGGACCCGCCAGGTGGCTACCCAGAAGACCAGAACGCAGGCAGAGAAGAAGAATAATTTCTCGGGCAATGAGAAGTCACTGTTTTTTGAGCAGTTGAAAAGGGCTCAAGATAGGATCAATGCTGGGTTTTCAATCACTTTTGTGATAGAAAAAATAATGTAGAATTTGAAAAATACACGTTTCTTAAAATAATTATTGCAATAATGTAAAATGACAATTCACTTTTAGAATACAACAATATCATTCCAAAATGTACACTTATCAATTTTGAATATTTTTAAGTATATGAGAATTTTAAGAAAAATAAGAGGAAGCTATATTTTCTGTACGTGAAAACTTGGTAGAATTCACTTATATATATATATATATATATATATAAGGCACCCTTTTTGAAGCATTGCAATGTTTCAAAATATGATTGTTACTAGAAAATTTGTATTTTTTCCATCCAAATAATGCAATTTCTAATCAATCCTATAAATCACAACCTTCCAAAAATAATTAAATTTTTGGTCAAAGAAAAAAGTGCCCTTTAATTAAAATATTAAATACACTATTTTATCTTCTCTTTAATTTTTTAATTCAATTGCTGTTAAACTTGTAGTTGTGTAGTCGCTTATAAAATATAGAGAAGGGAGACTCTTTTTCAATATGGGATAAAACACACATACTACTTTCCCACATATACATGCTATTATCAACATTTTTCACTTCTTCCACGCACAAATCTTTCTCACACCAATTAAAATATCACAAACTAAAAGTAAGATGGATTGAAACAAAAATTTTTCTATTACATCGCTGTCTCTATTATTGTGGATGCTACGACATTTATTTAAGAAGGCATGATTATATAACAAAGTGTCAAGTCAAGTGGGGTACAATAGCGCTGCATTTATCCGAGTTGAAGTGGGAACATACCATAGGAATGTTCCTATAAATATGGAACTAATGCACCACCACTTTCTCAAGCTTTAAAGAGAGTTCCAGAAAGCTATAACCTTTGAAACTACGTTTTATATTTTCACCTTGGGTTCTTTTTATATCCTGGATCATTGATAGTCAAAAAAGAAAATGATCAATTATAAGGGATTAACTATTATGTTACTGCTATTGTTGTTCGTCCTTGTTTCAGATTGCCTGCAGTATGATTTTGTATTTGGTGGAGGAGAATTGAAGTGCATACAAATGGAGAGAGAAGCTCTTCTCAGGGTCAAGGAAGGCCTTATTGATGACTATGGTATTCTCTCGTTGTGGGGAAGCGAAGACGACAAAAAGGAATGCTGCCAATGGAATGGTATAAAGTGTAGCAATGAGACAGGTCATGTAATTGGTCTCCAACTTAATCGATTGAGAGGTAAGATTAGTAGTGCCCTGCTTGAGTTGAAATGTTTGAATTATTTGGACCTGAGTTGGAATGATTTTGGATATGATGAAATTCCAGAATTCATTGGTTCCATGAAGAATTTACAACACTTGGGTTTTAGGTTTTGTAATTTTTCTGGGCTTGTTCCTCATCAGCTGGGGAAGCTTACCAATCTTAGGACACTTTACCTCGGGGGTAATGAACTCACATTCACAAACCTCAACTGGCTTTCTCATCTCGCTTCATTGTCCCTGCTTGATTTGAGCCATTCTTACTTGAATGGTACTAATTTGCTACAAGAGATATTGAAGCTTCCTTCGCTGACAGAATTGTACTTGAGTTTCTGTCGGGTTCCCAC
>JACGDI010005741.1:116934-134662 GCA_014898725.1 Jacaranda copaia | reverse complement strand
CATATATATTGAGAACATAATATTTACAGTTATGCAGAGGAGAAGATCAAGAAAAGTGATTTGATTTGAAGTATAAACTCTCTTTCATTATGCTTAAACTATGCACCACTCCAAACATTTCATAGCTATTGCACCACTCCAAGTTAGTTGTATCATCCAAAATTAATATTAATTCAATCTCCAAAAAAGACGCTTTGATGCAATGGAAGTCATAATTTTAACATTTTATATTTTGTTTTGTGATTTTTATTCGTTATCAAACTTGGCTTCTGTTTATGCAAACTAACAATTTTCATGCACTCAACGAGTGTTTCTAAAATTTTCAATTCATAGTACAAAATAAATACAATATTTTTTATTTTTTTTACATGTTACTATAACTTTTATTATTTTTATTGTAGAGTTTTTAAAATAAGTAAAAGTAAAAAATTTGAAATAAAATAATAGATGGAAATAGAAAACACACATTAGAGAGAGGGAAGAAAAGAAAAGAAATTATATTGTTATTGCTAAACTCATAAAATAATAATAATTTAATATCTAAAGAAAATGATGCCATATGCAAAAATACAGTTAAAAAATTTTCATTTACAATGTATCTTTTTCATTTTGTTTTGTGCATGCAACCCTCCTTTACCTTTAAGTAAATCTATTACTTTAGTTGAAATAATAAAAACTTTAAAAAACATTTACCTTCAAATATTAATTTAAACTGTGTTTAGCTATAATTTTCTTCAAATTATCCATGCACATATTTTTGGAGTTTATAAAATATAAACACAAATTTTAAAAATAAATCATTAGTGTTTGGATATATAAAATAAGGTCAGATAGCTTAAAAGATATTTTAAAATAAATTTTATAAATACAAAAGTTGTTTGATATATTAATTATACAGTAAAAATAAAGCAATACATTTGTAAATGAGTTGTTTTAAATATTATATGATCAGTTGTTTGGACAACTTTATAAGATGTTCAAAAAATACGATGTGAGGTAGATTTTGTGAACAATGTAATAATTTGAAGTATCTTATTTTCTAGACTTATAAAAGCTACTAAGAGCTTATAACTTTGGTTGAATATTCAAAAAACCAAAAAGTAAAAAAATAAAGAAAAGAAAGAAAGAAAACTTTGGCTGAATATTCTCTCATTGCATCCATATTACTTTTTAAGTATAAAGGATAGTTATTCTCACAATAAGCACATTACTCAATTTTTATAAGCTTATATTGATAGACTGTAAATAATATTATGTGGTATTGACAAATTTATCATATTCATCATACCTAGCAATCCCAACCCCACCTCCCTTCTCCCGGAAAAAAAAAAGTTGGTATTTTGTTAACTCTCTGGAAATATAAAAATGCATGCAATTTGGTAATAGTCTACTTGTAGACACAAAATTTAATTTATAAGAAAATAATTACCTAAAGGAATATAGAGAAGTTTTCAAGTAAGAAAAACAAAGAAGTTTTTTAATTAACTTAAAATTCAATTTCTTATTCTTATGAAAGGCAGCTAATATGCAATATCTTTTAATGTTATATTATACAAATCACTTCTTCTTCATCGCGTATGAATTGTCTTAACGATATATTTATACTTTTAAAAAAGAATTTTATATGTTTCTCTCTTAAGTAATGTCACTAACATTGTTATCTAATTGTCCTATTAAATCTAAATAATTAAGAAAGTTGTATTTTTACAATTTAACTATTCTACTTACATTTTTAGTACACCTTAAATAAGAACGTATTAGTTGCATAAAAAATAAAAATAAAAATACAGAATATTCTCAACCCTTTTGTATTGTCTTACTCGTAATTCAAAACAAGTATCTCACAAATGCATCCTAAGTAATCAATAAGCACTCTTATCTATAAAACAATAAAAAATCCTAATACTACAAATACAAAATTTGATAATATCAAATCCTTAAAACTAAAAATTTAGTCAGTTCAAATTGATTTTCAAATAATCGAGTTGAATCATAATATATATATATATATATATATATGAAAAAAGAGCGATTTCTCATTGCTGATCAAGAAAATTACCCAATCTTTGCATGCACTCTGGGAAATCCCTCTAGTGGGTTTAATTGAATCCCTAAGGGTCTTAAATTAGTAGACTCTAAGTAGTCAAGTTAGTCTTTGTGGAAGTGCATGTTTTGGAAAATCAAAATATTAAAAAGGTTTTGACTTATAATCCACTCTTCTATTTGTTTTTCCACAAAGACCTTGACTCACTCAAAGTCTAAGCTGCTACATACCCAAAATGCACGCTGAGATGAGGATATTTTTTGAGCAATGAGAAGTCACTTTTTTTTAGCAGTTGAAAAGGGCTCAAGCTAAGTAGCTAACATCAATACCTGGTTTTTCAATGACTTTTGTCTTAGGAAAAAGACTACAGAATTTGAAAAACACTATGTGTATATTTAGCAATATGAGTTCATTCTTTTCTTTCAATTTACTAGTAAGAAATACATGAAAAACAAGTGGTGATCTATTTAGTTTAAGATGATTTTGTTTGAAATTATTTTTTAAGAAGAAATTATGAAGTAATTAATTTAAATTATCAATGTGTATGACATAATAATTTATTAATAATTTTAGAATTTGCTATTCTTTGTGACTAATTCGAAATCACAAAAGAAATGAAAACTTTAGAAGCAGCTGATATAATTCTCATATCTTAAAATCAGTAATAAAGCACATCGTTACCGTGTGTAATATTTTCGTATAGTAGGCCACCACCTCTAAAGCACAATATTTATCAGTTGTCGTTCATCTTCTTTCGCAGCAATAGCCCTTAATATCCATGTCCTTTATAATCATTCCTCGGCAAAATATATGTATCTCTGGCCTAATACATGAATTCCTAGTCCATACTTTTGTTGATCACCATCCCTGCAAAGCATGCTTTGCAGTAACATTTCTTATAACACATTTAAAGGATGCTCCGTGTTGTTCACTTTTGGTGATGAAGATTTACTATTAGCATTTTTTTAACTATTGTAAACTTGAATTCCTTAAATTTGTTCTATATTAGAAATCATTTGTTCCGAAAAGAAGGTTTGTCATAGTTCCAAAAAGATGCTCTTGTCAACGAGTTGGTCGATTTTGATGAAAACACAGAACCTGTTACCACACAGGAAAATAGTGTGCACGTCCAGAAGGCAGCTTAGGATGGTAATAGATTTTGATGATGATGATGATGAGTAAAGTTGTTGAATTGAATGCCTGTTATAAATGCTGTATTTTTGTAAAATGTGTATATCCAATGTACAAAAGCTGCAAGAGATGGATTTTGAAATATAGCTATGTTTTATGAGATTGACAAGACATTAGAAAGGGTCCCAACTATCAACATCATGACTTACTTGCTGGTGCTACTCAATTCTTCCACAAAAAACTTGACTCAAAAGTATAGTCTGCTAAAGTCTAGGCTGGCTAACCCAGAATGTACGCAGAGGTGAATATTTCCTTGACCAATGATCAAGCAGTCACTGTTTTTTGAGCAGTTGAAAAGGGCTCAAGGTGACATCAATACCTGATTTTCCAATGACTTTTGTACATGTTAGGAAAAATAATACCGAATCTGAAAAGTAATGTAGAGTGGAACGTGAATATATTTTTCTTGAAGTGATTATTGCCTTCACTATAAAATTTTAGTTCAGTTAAATGGTATTAACTTCTAGAATACAATAATACCATCTTGAAATCTTCATATATCAATTTTGAATATTTATAAGTATGTGAAAATTTTAAAAAAATCAAAGAAATTTATATCTTTTGCGTGTAAAAACTTTGGCAGAATTCACTTTGTTTATATAATCAAATTAAGGTCTTTTTTAATTTGCGACAAAACACACGTACTACTTTTCTCCAAATGCAAGCTATTGTCAACATTTTGCACTCATTGGCCACACAAGTCTTTCCCACACCAATTAAAATATCACAAATTAAGATGGATTGAGACAAAAATTTAGCAATTGTGAAGCAGTCTCTGTTGTTGTAGAAGACACCACATTTAAGATGGCACGACTATATAGCATAGAGTTGAGTCAAGTCAAGTGGGACGCAATAGCCCTGCTTTCGGCCAAATTGAAGCTGGACCATCTATGGAGGAAAGCTATTATAAATACTAGTATTTATATATATGAGACCAACACACCACCACTTTTCCCAAACTTTAAAGAGAATTCCAGAAAGCTATAACCTTCAAAAATCAAAACCATATTTTATATTCTTTACCTTGAGTTCTTTTTATCTCCTGGATCATTGATACTCCAAAAGGAAAAAAAATGATCAATTATAAAGGATTAATTATTCTGTTACTGCTATTGCTTTTAGTCCTTGTTTCAGATTGCCTGCAGTATGATTCTGTATTTGGTAGAGGAGAATTGAGATGCATACCAACGGAGAGAGAAGCACTTCTTAGTTTCAAGGAAGGCCTTGTTGATGACTATGGCTTTCTCTCGTCGTGGGGAAGTGAAGATGACAAAAAGGAATGCTGCCAATGGAAGGGTGTAAAGTGTAGCAACGAGACTGGTCATGTAATCAGTCTCCAACTTAGTGGTGATTTCGTCCAAAATATTGGATTGAGAGGTAAGATTAACAGCGCCCTGCTCGAGTTGCATTATTTGAATGATTTGGATTTGAGTAGCAATGATTTTGGATATGATGAAATTCCAGAATTCATTGGTTCCTTGAAAAACTTACAACACCTGAATTTGGAGTCTTCTAACTTTTCTGGAGTTGTTCCTCATCAACTAGGGAATCTTACCAACCTAAGAACACTTAATCTTGGGGGTAATGAACTAGCTTTTGTGAACCTTGACTGGCTTTCTCATTTCTATTCATTGTCCCTACTTGATTTGAGATATTCTTACTTGAGAGGTACCAATTTTCTACAAGATATATTGAAGCTTCCTTCTCTAATAGAATTGGACTTGCACGGCTGTCAACTTCCCACATATGTCGTCATTGGTAATTCTTCTTCTACATCTCTTTCTATTCTTGATCTATCCTTTACTGGGCTCACTTCTTCTGAGTATCGTTGGTTGTTCAACATAAGTACAAGTCTCTGTAGCATGTACCTATCTGATAATAATTTACTTGGTTCCATTCCTGATGATGGCTTTGAAAGGGTTAATTTTCTTGAGCATCTTGATCTGTCATTTAATCAGCTAACTGGTGGCATTCCAAAATCCTTGGGGAATTTAAGTTATTTGCAAACATTAGATCTATCAGGGAACCAGTTATCAGAACCCCTCCCCAATTTGTTTTACAAGTTGTCTGTGGGAGCTGCGAAGGACTCACTAGAGATTTTGCAGTTGGAAAAAAATAAAATCTATGGCTCATTGCCTGATTTTACCCTATTTTCATCCTTAAGGATTGTGAACTTGTATGACAATCAATTGAATGGGTCTTTTCCAAACAGCTTTGAACAATTGTCTAGGCTTGAATGTTTGGATTTATCTGGCAATCAAATCACAGGATTGTTGCCGGACTTGAGAGCACTTGTTTCATTAAAAGAATTACGCCTCCGCGGCAATAAACTTGCATCGCTACCTACAAGTCTTTGGCAACTTTCCATGCTTGAGATTTTGGATGTTTCTTTCAATTCCTTACAAGGAATAATCTCCGATGCTCACCTCTCAAAACTTCAGAATTTGAAACACCTGGATTTGTCCTTCAATTTATTCGTCTTGAATTTCACTGCTGATTGGGTGCCTCCTTTTCAGTTAGATGTTATAAGACTAGCATCTTGCAGAATGGGCACTTGTTTCCCTGCATGGCTTCAAACTCAGACTAATTTTTCTTATCTTGATCTCTCTTGTGCTGGTATATCAGATGAAGCACCTAAATGGTTGTGGGATTTGTCTCCAAGAATATCTTATTTAAACTTCTCTCAAAACCATATTAGTGGTAGGGTTCCTGATTTGTCATCATTCGTTCAGTATGCTACGATAGATATTAGTTTTAATAATTTCTCAGGTCACCTACCATTGTTTAATCCCAATTTCCGGATATTGCAACTGTCCAACAATAAGTTTCTTGGATCAATTTCATCAATATGCACAATTGCCAATTTGGAGCTACTTGACCTCTCAAATAATCAGTTTTCTGGAGAGCTTCCCAATTGTTGGGAAAACATGAAAGGATTAGGCATTCTCAATTTGGCTAACAATAAATTTTATGGCAATGTTCCACAAAGTTTAGGCTCTCTTAGTGACCTCCTGACGTTGCACTTACATGATAATAATTTCTTTGGGGAGTTGCCTTCCGCTTTGAAGAATTGCCAAAATTTGGTAGTGATTGATGTTGGAGGAAATAACTTATCAGGAAACATCCCGACATGGATAGGAGCACACCTTGAATATTTGAGAGTTCTCAGTCTTGGGCACAATAATTTCTATGGAAGCATCCCTCCAGAAATTTGCTTTCTCACTAAGATTCAAATCTTAGACCTCTCTGGGAACTCTTTATCTGGACGAATTCCTCCATGCTTCAAGAATTTTTCTTCTTTGGTTCAAAAGAATAAAACAAGTGGAAGTGCTATTTTTCTATTTAGGGTTGGTTATGATAGACCTAATTATAATTCAACTGATTTCATTGATTATGCATTGGTAGAATGGAAAGGACAGGAGTTTGAATACAGAAAAACATTAGGACTTCTCACACTCATTGATCTTTCAAGCAATAGATTAATTGGAAACATCCCTTACGAGTTTTCAGAGATGAGGACATTAATTTCCTTGAACTTGTCAAGAAATTATTTGAATGGAAACATAATTTCAAACATTGGTCAGATGAAGATGCTAGAATGTCTTGATTTGTCAAGAAACCAGCTCTATGGTGAAATTCCCATTGGCCTTGTAGAATTGCATTTTTTGGCTGTTTTGGACGTATCAAACAACAGGTTGTCCGGAAAAATTCCAGAAAGTGCTCAACTTCAAAGCTTTAATGCATCTATATATGCAGGGAATAGTGAACTTTGTGGCCACCCTCTAACGAGATGTCCTGGAGATGGTCCTAATCCATACGTAATTGACAATGCAAAGCGAGAGAATGATGATGAGGAAGATGATGGCTTTATAACCCATGAGTTTTATATATCCATGATCTTGGGTTTCATTGTTGGATTTTGGGGGTTTGTTGGTACTTTGATGGTCAAGAATTCATGGAGAAATGCCTATTTTGATCCCTTTAACAAGATAAGAGATTAACTAAATGCTACAAGACTCAAAGGCAGGTTAAGGGCCAATGTAAGTATATCTAATTCAATTATTCGGCATCCTTTTGTTTTAGTTGCAATGGGAATTTGTCTTTTTGCATCATTTGAATTCACATAAGAACTAATCCTCTCAATTATATGTTTTTTTTTTCTTTAACAATAGTTTGAATGTCCAAATTGGAGGGACTTTTGCCACTTGTATTACTCTTTTGGTATTTAAGAAATTTACCCCCTCTTGCATTTTCTAAGCTCAAACTTCTTAGTTACTCTATTCATAATTTGATGGCAGGTACTCAATTAAGGATGCCTTCTTTTGGTGCTTGAAGAGTACAAGGGATTTGTTCAGCATTTCAAAATTGAGAGTTATTTCATCTACGAATGAAAGTGTAGTGCTTGGCCATATGAAGTTCTCTCTTTTGTTTTAACAGATCATTACTATATCTAAACCTCTCTTTCCCTTGAGTCATTTGAGTATGTAAAGCATTCAATCATTCATACATGCAAATAATAAGATTATGTAATACACTTTTCTCACAAATGAAGCATTAATTCACCAATATTGTGAATCCAATTATAGTTATACAGTCTATGCTCTTTTTTTTTTTTTTTTTTTATTTCTAACATGACTAGTTTTGTTACTGATATACGGAGGCATTGAAACATATTTGTAATAACAGTGAGCCTGAGTTTAACTCCCTCGGTAGATTTCATGCACACAAGACACATTGGTGGCACAATGATTGTGAACGATAATTTTAGCAGTTTGAAAGAATATTGTCAAATGAGAGACATGGAGCACGTCTCATCCAGCCCAAAACAAACGTATTTGCTATTTGGTATAAACAATTTTATGCCATAACAAAATCATGATTACAAGAGAAACAACATAAATTTTGTAGAAGACGAGGAAAAGGATACCCAAACATATGAAACAATATTCCATGTGTTGCAGTAGCAGCTAAAAGATTTAGTTAATTTCCGCTAGTAATTGAAACTAATCAACAGGGTTACTGCTGGTGGATCTTTAGAAAAGTTGAAAAGAAATAAGTACCAATGAAAATCTTTGTTCAAAAGAATTCTAGATTCACATACATATATATCAGACAAGTAATCACGTACTATAGCCTTCCATGTCCTCATGCTCCATACAGACATAATAGTTGTAGCAAAAAGATGAAAGATGCCAAGTAGCAAAAATGAAATGCAAGACACAAAAATATATATTATTATAATAAAATAACAAGGTGTGTATGCAAGCAAACCTCACACCTCACAGTAGCACTCAGACAAACAGCACTTAAGCTCCCACACTCACGGTCAACTATTACATAGCATTCTTTCTCTTATTTGTAGATTTCCCAAGTCGGCACTAGAACCGACTTCTCCAAGTCAATGGATGTTTTGTTATTTTCAAATTGCTAGCTATTTTGCCGGAGAGAAGAAACGTTCTAGAGAGTTCAAGGAGACTGATGTTTGGCTGAAAATTTGAGAGGACTAAGCGCTTTCCTTAACAATAGTGCCTTCTTTTCCTCCAACAATGTCTGAACTTGTGATGACTTTAGACTAAGTTGCTTAACCTCTTACTTGATCAGACCATTCACAGTACCCCTTTTGGAACTGATCTTCAACAAGGCAGGGATACGTAGAAAAGCTAAGGAAAAATCAAATCCCACATTTGTGCTATGCAAATATCGAGAGAAGTTGAGCCTTCCACCAGTTTTGGTCAGTTATTAGTTGGAAACAGACTAATTTTTCACATCCTGATCTCTCTCTTGTGCTGGTATATCTGATGAAGCACCTAAATTGTTGTGGAATTTTTCTCCAAGAATGTCTTATTTAAATCTCTCTCATGGCCAATTTAGTGGTAGGATTCCTGATTTGTCATCAAACTTCGTTGATTATGCTTTGATAGATGTTAGTTTTAATAATTTCTCAGGTAATCTACCATCGTTTCATCCCAATTCCAAGATATTGCAACTCTCCAATAATATGTTTCGGTATCAATTTCATCAACATGCACAAATGCACCCTATTATTTGCTGGAGGTACTTGACTTGTCAAATAATCAATTTTTGGTAGAGCTTCCCAACTGTCAGGAGAACATGATAGACTTGTCCATTCTTAGTTTGTCCAACAATAGACTTTTTGGCAATATTCCACACAGTTTAGGCTCTCTTTGTAACCTCCTTACATTGCGCTTGCGTGATAACAATTTCTTCAAGGAGTTGCCTTCTGCTTTGAAGAATTGCCAATATTTGAAAATGATTGATGTTGGAGGAAACAAGCTCTCAAGAAATATCCCAATTTGGATAGGAACACACCTTAAATATTTGATAATTTTCAGCCTTCAGCGCAATTACTTCTATGGAAGCATTCCTCCAGAAATCTACTATCTAACTGAGATTCAAATCTTGAACCTCTCTAGGAACTCTCTGTCTGAAAGAATTCCTTCATGCTTCAATAATTTCACTTCTTTGGTTTAGAAGAATAAAACAATTGAAAGTACTACTAATTTATTTGGATATTCTTGTTATTGTTCTTGTTATTCTATTGGGTTAATTAACTATGCATTGGTACAATGGAAAGGACAGGAGTCTAAATATGGAAAAATATTGGGACTTCTTAGACTCATTGATCTTTCAAGCAATAGGTTTGTTGGAAACATCCCTCATGAGTTCTACGAGATGAGAGCATTAATTTCTTTGAACTTGTCAAGAAATTATTTGAGTGGAGGCATAATTTCAGACATTGGCTAGATGGAGATGCTAGAATTTCTTGATTTGTCAATAAACAAGTTCTATGGTGAGATTCCCCATGGCACTGCAAAATTGCATCATTTGGTTATTCTAGACTTGTTAAACAATAATTTGTCCGGTAAAATTCCAATAGGCACTCAATTACAAAGCTTTAATGCATCTGCATACACTGGGAATAGGGAACTTTGTGGCTGCCCTCTAACAAGATGCCCAGAGATGGTCCTAATCCACCCATGGCTAACAATGCAAAGCTAGAGAATGCTAATGAGGAAAAAGATGGTTTTGTAACCCATGAGTTTTACATATCCGTGGTCCTAGGTTTCATTGTTGGATTTTGGGGATTTATTGGTACTTTGGTAGTCAAGAACTCGTGGAGACATGCCTATTTTAATTCCTTTGATAAGAATAGAGATTGGCTATACGTGATGACAAATATATACGCTATGAGGCTTAGAGGCAGCTTAAGGGCCAATGTGAGTATATGTAATTCAATTATTCGACATCCTTTTGTTTTGTTTTAGTTGCAAGGGGTATTTGTTCATTTTGCATCAATGAAATTCACAAAAGGAATAAACTTGTCAATTATTATTATTATTATTATTTTCTTCTTAAACAATAGTTTGAATATCCAAACTGGAGGGACTTTTGCCACTTGTGCTTCTCTCTTGGTAAGAAATTTACTCCCTCATGCATTTTCTAAGCTCAAACGTCATAGTTATTCTATTTATAATTTGGTGGCATGTACGCAATTGATGATGTCTTCTTATAGCTCACCATGAGTAGAAAGCATTTGTTCAGTATTTCACAGTTGAGAGTTGTTCCATCTACCGATAAAAGTGCAATGCTCAGCCATGTGAAGTTCTATCTTGTGTTTCAACATATCATTACTATTCTTGTTCTTTTCTCTTTCTTAAGGATGTAAAGCATTCAATCATTCATACATACAAATAATAAAATTATATAATTTAATTAGCTCACAAATGAAGCACTAATTATGTATTATTAATCCATGCATAGTTATAGCTTAGCTCTTTTTAAATTTTTAATGGAACCACCTTTATAGACACTCAATTTGCTATTGACATACATACAAAGGCATTTAACAAATTTGTGAACTAGTAAGCCTAAGTTGAATTCAAGCATATTTTATGCTCACAAGATATATTGATAGCATATTGATGATAAACAAGAATTTTAGCAATTAGAATATTAAACGAGAGGCCAACAAATTACATAGATTGTGTTGGTTTGCACAATTATGTTTTATGAATCAACTTTTCACCATCATCTTCTTTCACAAGGTTTTTTAAAAACTACATTATATTACATAGGCTTATAATACAAAACAATTTGAATATAATTACAACCCCATCCCACCACCTCCCAAAACATTGGATCAGTCGACCTTGTCAAGAAGATGGGCAATGTTGGATGCGAATCTACTGCTATGATCGATCCGCCATGAGAAAGAGTTCTCATGCCACTTATTTGACTGCGAACATGTCCCCAATAAAGGAAGAAAAAAGAAAACAATCATTGTGAAAAGCTAGTTTTTCCTCTTTTCAAGTGCTCAATCATTGATATAAGGTGAAGATGCTCACGAGAAAAGAAATTCAGGTTGTTTTGGTAACCTAGTATATTGGTGTTGTTTAACTAGATGTCAATAGAAGTCTCCACCCTTTGGCATCTAAAGCCATTTCATGTCTCCAATGAGATGAATTCTCAAGCTTGCAAAACCTGAATTAGACAATTAATTAACTCATTACCAAAGTTCTTAACTTGTACTAATCATTACAAGACATTTAATACCATTTTCAAGTTAATAAACTGAACCCTATCTAGCACGTTTCAATATATAATTCAAAATAGACAAGTCGCTTGTGGTGATACAGCTAGTTTTGGCATGAGAAGAATTAGGGAAATATAACCCTTCTTGAGGATGGATGGTAGGAACAGGCAAAGATTTGGTGGTTTTGATGGCTCTGGTGATTATTACAAATAAAGACATGGCAATTCTCCCAATGTAAATCCAATTTTTCTCGTTTTTGTCATCGACCACATAAAGAAGATAATTTCAGATATAAACTACGGGGCCAAATATCCATCTTTGTGCTGTGGAAGCATAAACGGGCATTGGATAAATGGGAGTTGGAATTACCAAATGAATAAAAAAAAATTCTCATGTCAAAGAGTCTAGGCAAGTAGTTCTAATGTTAAATCTACGAAAGAAGATGGATATAACTATGCAACATAACAGCTTGCTTCAAAGGCACAGAGAACAGATCAAGATTCATATGCATATTTATCAGACAGACAAATTACATACTTCGGCCTTCCATGTCGTCATGTTCCATGCTGCCAATCAAGCAAATCCCAAGGTATCAAAAGAGTCAGTACCTTGCCTGTTAAGAAACTATCATAGAATCACATATCCATGGTGGACAAAAGAAGCTAGAAGGTGGAAAACTACCTCCTGGATGCTGCTGCAGAAACAAAAATAGGCTTCACAGGTCTGCATTTCAGGTCCAAAATTCTGAAATGACAGAAACACAAAACCAACAATGACACTGAAAGTGAGACTTGGGCAGCAAAAACATGCTTCTAGTGATGATTCTTAGAAAAGATAAAAGCAAAAGGGAAAGGACAATGGAGAGCAGATGGGAATAGAAGAACATACGAATGAGAATGAAGAGCACCTGGGGTATGCTTCTGTTGGGTTGAGATCACATACAACTCGGTTAGCATCTACATTCCATGCTTTAATGCCTCCATCGGAAGTGCCTATCAGTAGCTTTATTCAAACAGACAATCAATAAAGCATCAAATACCCAGTCTTCTTTACTTTACAGAACATTGTGACAGACAATTATCAATTCCAAATATAAACATTTAATCATGAAACTCAGCAACATACCAGACGATCAGATTTGCAGTCACACTCAAGTGACATGATCTCAGCTCCGCAATAGATGGTTGCATTTCTAGATGTTGGTCCTGCTGAATCGTAGGTCCATATCCCTCACCATAGCATGAAATAAGTATTTAGTTAAGAGAATAAAGCTGCAAGAGTGTTCAATAGTGGGCAAAAAGTTTATCAAATGCTATTCTTGGAAATGGACAGAGAGATAATTCTGAAGAAACTTGAGCTTCAGTTTGTCTAGCATGCTCGATGATTTCAACAAGGTATGGATCATAGCCTGAGGAACAACTATCAAAACAAGCCGTGTCATGATGTTACAGAGCAAATAACAAAACACATGATCTGCCTGTGAAAACATTTTTGGTTCTTTATCCTGAATTTTGAGTTCTACAAGATTTCATTGGTTTTATGAGAGTCTGTGCATCTTCTGCAAAGGGTGTAATGAGTTACAATATAGACCAGACTGTGCCATCAATTGAAGCACTAGCAATATTGTCGCCAGATGCAGAAAAGTGGTTACAACTGATTGAACTTGTATGGCCCAAGAATGAATCCTGGAAAAGAAGGATATGAGGAACACAATTTTCAAAAAAGATGGAAAAGAATCAAGCTTAAAGACAAAGAAAAGGCGCATAAAGAGGTAGGAATTTTAACTAGAAAAGAAGCATGAAAACTAAGTGTGATCTCTTTCAAAAGAATTCACCTGGAATACTGCTTTCACTTCTGCCAAATTTTCTTCGCCCTGCAAATCACATCCACTTCCTGTCATGGAAAAATTTATATAACATCAGCATGGAGGTTGAAACCTGCCAGGGCATCTTTATCTAAGCACCCGTGTACAAGTCATAGCCTGCTCCATGCTAGCCCATTCAAAAGATGGTTTGTTAAATAAAATCATAGTTTGTTCATTACTAAGTGCTGTGCTTTCAATAGCTTAGCTTATCAACTAGGACAGAAGCTCACAATACTCTCTTAACCTGCTTCGTCTGGGTAAATGAATCAGAAACTCTAGCAGCAACTTACCAACTACAGGGTCATCTACAAAAACTAGAATATCACTGCTTCTACTCTCATCAGCATGATTATTAATATTAGCTCTTGAAACAAGACTCCACAACTTGAGCATTGTCCCTAATCTCAAATGACTCTCTTTCTTCCAGCTGTGGCGTAGAATTCACTTGAGCTTCAAAGGACATTCTAGTTGGAACAGTAGCTCCTTCTGCACCACTAAAATGAAAAAAAAAAAAAAAAAAAACTGCAATTAGTGATAATATGATTTCCTTTCACGTTTTATATATATAAATGAATTTCAGCACGAATAGCAAGATCACCTCCTTGACAGACACAAGAGTGACTCTTTTTCCTCCAACGATTTCTGAATTTGTGATAACTTGAGAGTAAGTTGCCTAACCTCCTTGAGATGGTTCACAGTATCCCTTTCAGAACTGATCTTCAACAAGGCAGGGGTACGTAGATAAGCTAAGGAAAAAATCAAATCCCACATTTGTGGCTATGCAAATATCAAGGAGAGAAGTTGAGCCTTCCACCAGTTTTGGTGGGTTATTAGTTGGAAAAAGTATAGAATTTGCATTTCCATACACTTTAGCGTTCAATTCAGTGCATTTTAAAGAACCAGGAGAAAGCTGTCTTACAACATAGAAACAATTATGTATGCTTCATAAACTAAAATGTTCCAAAAGATTTGCCATTTGCAAATCTTTATTTGAATTAATTCATTAGAATTGAAACTCTCACAAATCTTAAATTGGTTTGATCCTCAATTTGGAAACTCATCTCAACTGAAAAAAGAATTGTCCCGATTCCATAATCACTTTTTATATACTTGCAGAAATCCATTTTTTGGCACTCCTCCAGCCCACACCACACATAAGATACATAAAGACGTAACTACATAAGATAAGGAGATATTCAGTTTCCTAAATTACATTTCTCCGTTGGTCAATTCATCTTCTTCGTAAATGTAGAAGTATAGGAATGCACTATGCATCTCTAGGTATTAGATAAAAAGATGGAAAGAAACCCTCATGACAGACAAAATAGTTGAAGTGTTAAAACTGAGAAAATGTCTTCAAAATCCTTGCACCATAAACAATAACCAGACACATTAGTCCTTTTTGATTCCATGGACAAATTTCCATGGAATGGCGCATCTAAAAGAAAGTGCTGCAAATAAGGTATCCTTTCCTTCTCATTTATTTACCATTTTGCGGAGCCGGTTATGTTGGCTTTGAGCAAGCTCCAGGAGCTAGAAACACAGAAGTACTATTACTCTAAATCAAGGAAAATTGAGTCGCTTCACTGGTTCATTAATCAAACACTGAAACAAAATGAGTCGCTTCACTAGTTCATTAATCAAATATTGAAACAAAAATAATAATAAAAATAAAAATAAAGTCCAACAACTTTAGGAAGCTAAATGTCACTTAAATCACGAAGTGAAAGAAAAACAATAACTGTAATCAATCTGAAGGATATGAGTACCATTAAGAGTCTCACTCAAGAAATTCCTAATAGAAAGGTGTAAAGCACGGAACCACTCCTCAGAAAAGTAAGTATACGCGAGACTGCCGGTCCAAATGCGGATTCTGCAAGTACGGAATTGCTGCAACGAATAAAATCAATAAAATCAGCCCGCCCAAAAATCACATTTATTTTAAAAATGAGTAATAAAATGAACTAACCAAACCAGGAACTCCAACTATCATCTCTTCGCAGCAAATCATTGCCAAAACTTCAAAAAACTCCAAACTTTGTCCTTCCTTCCGCATTTCAGCGCATTGACGATGTAATAACGCAGAACTGACTGGTCTAATTTCGATATAACAGAAATCGTGAATTGGAATAAGAAAAGCAGTTTTTGAAAAAGCTGAGCAGATCAACCAACTTATCGGCCTCGAACTTGGGGATATAAACATAGAAAATTAGGTCTAAAATCTTGTCTACTTCAAATCCCCTGCCAATTGGATCTTTCCCGGAAGCCTGGAGGGTGTTGGTGAATCCTCTGAAGACGAGAAATTCCCTCACGAGTTCCTCTGCGAATTTCATCTTCTCCATTCGTTTCCTAAGCTGCAGACTTCGAAGATTCGATTGAAAGTTAAATTTGTCGCACAGGTGAAGTTGATCTAGAAATCAATTAATACCAGAGAAACGCTCGTTCGTGTGATTTTGATAAAAACTATGGGTAAAGGTGATTAAAAAAAGAAAAGAAGAAAAAAAAGTTCAAATGGTTGAAATTATAACTGTAGAAAAGTGGAAAATATGAAAACAAAAATTAAAAAAATAGAAAAGAATGAAAGTATGTGTTATTATATATAACCTTTCATAAGATTATTATGGGGTTGTAGTGGGGCCACTAATAGGCTAGTAGTTATTTTATGTACATATAAGAATTTTAATTTTTAAAAAAGAAAAGAGGATATTTTAAGAAATATAATAAAAAACATGTTAAAGAGGGCAGTCTCCTTATAAACAGTATAATACTATTAAATTTATAAAATGTTTTGAACATTTTATTCAATTTATAAATTAAGATGGTGTTGCTTAAATTTACTCAAAAAATCTTATTATCTCTTATAGAACACAAAGAGCTTATAAGATGTTAATTCTTATATTAAAAACAAACGTTTAAAGTTTTTGGATAAAATGAAATTTTAAAACTCACAAGATATTAGTAAGTATAGTTAGTATGGTTAAAAGTAAAGGAATTTGTTAAAATTTTAAAAATAAATTATAAACATCCTATTTTTTCTAAAAAAGAACTTATGAGATCTTAACAACTTATTTTATAAATTTATAAACTCTTTTTTTTAAAAATTATCAAACATGTTATAATATGTTATAAATTTTAAAATATTTTATAAGATATAAGAGGTTATTTACTTGATTTGATAAGTGATACTGAACCTATATTCGTCCATAATTTCTTATTTGTTTGCTTTTTTGTGGGTCATGACATCTTTATAATCAAACATGGTATCATCAGGTATGGTGGTTTATAATTAAGCCTTTGTGCTCTGAATTCTTTTTCAAAATTTTTAGTGCTCATTTGGTTTTGTTTTCACTTTCCCTTTTCATTTTCTCAAAAAATAAAAATAGAAAGCTATCAATTAATTATCTATTTTTACAAATATTTTCATTTTTAAAATATTTTTTCAAATACACTTTTACATTGTCTCTTCATTTTCACTTTATATGTTCGATGACTGTACTAAACTGTTTACAGCATAAAATAAACAAAACTATTTAGTTTCTTTTTTAATATGTTGCTATAGTTTTAATTATTTCAAAAAAAGTAATAACTGCAAAGAGAAAAAACATTAGAGAGAAAGGAGGAAAGAAAAGAAAACTATACTGTCATGTGCACATATAAATACTGTGACCCTTTAGATAAAAATATAAGAAACGGTATGATGGGTTATTTTATTTTTAATTATTATTTTTAAAGACAAATACTCTGTGAGTAGGCAAGGCCATCTTCGTGGAAATTGGCAAAACAAAGCACCAGCCACCAAATAATGACGAAAAACGAGTGGACTGGTTATTGTGAAAGAATAGTCAGAGTCAAGTGGTCCGCATTAATTATAAGCCAAGTTGAAGCGGGACCAGGGGAGGAAGTTATCTACTATATATGCCAGCCTTTATATGCAAACCAATGCAACAAGCTTTTAGTAATTTTTCCTTTCGTAGCTGAAGATAAATATATCGTGAATGTATTCTCACTAATCACCAGTTTAAAAAAAAAAGTGACTTTTCATTATTATTTATCAAGAAAATTATTCATCTCTACG
>JACGDI010005741.1:57469-69595 GCA_014898725.1 Jacaranda copaia | reverse complement strand
CCCCCCCCCCCATTGTGATTTATTTTCAAACTCATTTCCGGTTTCTAGCATTTCTAAATTGATGAAAATTAGTTATATAATGTGATGTGAAAATAAAAATGTGTTTGGATGAAATGTTTGGAAATATAATAATTATGTTGGAAATGTAATGATTATGTAGGTTGTAGGTGGAGAGAGATAGAAATAATGGAAGAGAAAGTGAAAATATATAGGTTATTGGAAGAAAATATATAGGTTATTAGAGAATGTGTTTTGAAAATAAAAATAAAAATGATGTCAGGTGAAAATGGGTAAAAAGCTAAGTGTTTTATTTTTGGAATAGTAGAAATGTGAAAATGAGGTTTGAAAATGAATCCAAACCGGCTGTTACTTATTCTATTTATAAGTTGGTAGCAAGTATACAGTTAAGGATGTCTTCTTCAAGCGCTCCATGAGTAGAAGGAATTTGTTCAACATTTCACAATTGAGAGTTGTCCATCTACCAATAAATGTGCAATGCTCGACCATGTGAAGTTTTGTCTTGTGTTTCAACATCTCATTACTATTCTTGTTTTTTTCTCTTTCTTAAGTATGTAAAACGTTCAATCGTTCATACATACAAATAGTAAGATTATATAATTTAATTATCTCACAAATGAAGCACTAGTTATGTATTCTCAGGTTTTTTAAATTTTTAATGGAACCACCTTTATAGACATTAAATCTGATACTGACATACATACGAAGGCATTTAAACATATTTATGAACTGGTGAGCGCCTAAGTTGAACTCAAGCAAATTTTGTTTTCACAAGATATATTGATAGCATAATGATCGTAAACAAGAATTTTAGCAATTAAAAAGAATATCAAACGAGAGGCCAACAAATACATAGATTATGTTGGTTTCCACAATTATATTTTGCGAATCAATTTTTCAAAATCATCTCCTTTCACAAGAGTCTTCAAAAACTACATTATATTATATAAAGACTAATTATACAAAATAGTTAGCATAGAATTACAATCCCATCCCACCACCTCCAAAACCACTAGATCCCCAAAAACAAAGCAGCCATTGCCCTTTGTAACCACTCTCTCGCCACCACCCCCACCATCCCCCCTACCCACCCAAATACAAAAGTAACAAAAAATGAGAGACCATCATAATATTGATGTAACCTTGATAGAGTGATCAGCCGACCCTGTCAAGAAGATGGGCAATGTTGGATGCCAATCTACTGTTGTGAAGGATCCACCATGAGAAAGATTTCTCATGCCACTCATCTGAATGCAAACCTGTTCACAATAAAGTAAGAAAAAACAAAACAATCATTGTAAAATGCCAATTTTTTGTCTTTTCAAGTGCTCAATCATTGACACAAGGTGAAGACGCTCACAAGAAAAGAAAATTAGGCTATTTTGGTTACCTAGTATATTAGTGTTGTTGTTGAACTAGATGTTAGTAGAAGTCACTTCCCTTCAGCATTTAAAGCCTTTCCATGTCTCCAATGAGATGAATTCTCAAGCTTGCAAAACTTGGATTAGATAATTAATTACCTCATTACCAAAGTTCTCAATTTGTATTAATTGTTTCAAGACATTTAATACCAGTTCTAGATTAATAAATTGAACCATATCTAGCACATTTCAATATACAATCTGAAATAGACAGGTCGCTTGTGGTGATACAGCTAGTTTTGGGGTGAGAAGAATTAGGAAAGTATAACCCTTCTTGAGGATGGATGGTAAGACAGGCAAAGATTTGGTGGTTTTTATGGCTCTGGTGGATACTACAAATAAAGACATGGTAAATGCAATTTTTCTCATTTTTGTTATTGACCACATAAAGAAGATAATTTCACATATAAACTACGTGGCCAAATATCCATCTTTATGCTCTGGAAGCATAAACAGGAATCGGATAAATGAAAACTAGAGTTGCCAAATGAATAAAAAAAATTCTCAGGTCAAAGAGTCTGTGCAAGTAGTTCTAACGTTAAATCTATGAAAGAAGATGGATATATAACTATGCTACATAACAGCTAGCTTCATGCCTACTACAATACTTGACCAAAGAATTTTGCCTTGATTGTGCAAGCTCCATTCAAAAATCTAAAATTCATGATAAAATAGTTTCAAATGATAAAACCTAACTACTCAAATTCAAAATTTATGCAACTGCAAAGGATAACCAAGAGTTGTCAAAGATACTTGCACTTCCATCAGTTTCCAAGCTAAAAATGCTGGTATCATCAGGCCCAAAACGAATGGAGCTAATTGCAGAATCATGAGCAGGCCATCCTGTAACTTGCTGGCCAGCAGACATGTCTTTCCCCAGTTAAGGTGTGTATGTATTTGCTATTTGGTACAAATATTCATGCCATAACAAAACCATGATAAAAATAAAAGAGACAAAATAATTTTGCAGAAGACAAGGAAAAGGATACCAAACATATGAATCATTCCATCAGTGGCAGCAGCTGCTAAAAGCTTTCCATTGTGATTGAAACTCAATGAGGTTACTGCTGGTGGATCTTTACCAAGAGGAAGGACTGTCTTCAAAAAAGATGAAAAGAAGTGAGTACTTGAGAAAATCTTTGTTTCAGAGACGCACAGAACAGATCTAGATTCACATACTTATTTATCAGACAGACAATTATGTACCATTGCCTTCCTTGTCCTTATGTTCCATGCCGCCAATGAAGCAAATCCCAAGTTATCAAAAGAGTCAGTACCTTGCCTGTTAAGAAACAATCATAGAATCACATACCCATGAGGGCAAAATGAACCTAGAAGGTGGAAAACTACATCCTGGATGCTGCTGCAGAAGCAAAAATAGGCTCCACAGGGCTGCATTTCAGGTCCAAAAGTCCAAAATGACAGAAACACAAAACCAACAATGACACTGAAAGTGAGACTTGGACTGCAAAAACATCCTTCCAGTGATGATTCTTAGAAAAGGTAAAAGCAAAAGGGAAGGATAATGAACAGAAAATGGGAAGAGAAGAATATACAAATGAGAATGAAAAGCACCAGGGGTATGCTTCTGTTGAGTTGAGATCACATACAACTCACTTTGCATCTTCATTCCATGCTTTAATGCCTCCATCGGAGGTGCCTGTCAGTAGCTTTAGTCAAACAGACAATCAATAAAGCATCAAATGCCCAGTCTTCTTTACTCTACAGAACATTGCGACTGACAATTATCAATCCAAATGTAAACATGTAATCCGTAAACTCAGCAACATACCAGATGATCAGATTTGCAGTCCCACTCAAGTGAAATGATCTCAGCTCCACAATAGATGGTTGCATTTCTAGATGTTGGTCCTGCTGAATCGTAGGTCCATATCCTTCACCATAGCATGAAATTAGAATTTAGTTAAGAGAATAAAAATACAAGTGTGTTCAATAGTAGGCAAAAAGTTTATCAAATGCTAATCTTGGAAATGGACACAGAGATAATTCTGAAGAAACTTAAGCTTCAGTTTGTCTAGCATCCTCAATGATTTCATCAAGGTATGGATCATAGCCTGAGGAACAACTATCAAAGCAAGCTGTGTAATGATGTTACAGAGCAAATAACAAAACCAATGATCTGCCCGTGAAAACATTTTTGGTATTCTTTATCCTGAATTTTGAGTTCTACAAGATTTCACTGGTTTTATGAGAGGTCTGTGCATCTTCTGCAAAGGTTGTAATAAGTTAGAACATATACCTGACAGTGCCATCAATTGAAGCATTAGCAATGTTGTCACCAGATGCAGAAAAGCGGCTACAACTGATTGGACTTGTATGGCCCAAGAATGAATCCTGGAAAGAAGGATATGAGGAACAGAAGTTTCGAGAAAGATGGAAAAGAAAAGCTCAAAGACTAAGAAAAGGCGCATAAAGGTAGGAATTTTAACTAGAAAAGAAGCATGAAAACTAAGTGTGATCTCTTTCAAAAGAATTCACCTGGAACACTGCTTTCACTTCTGCAAAATTTTCTTCGCCCTGCAAATCATATCCACTTCCTGTGTCAGAAAAATTTATATAACATCAGCATGGGGGTTGAAACCTGCAAGGGCGTCTTTATCTAAGCACCCGTGTGCAATTCATAGCCTGCTGCATACCAGCCCATTCAAAAGATGGTTTGTTAAATAAAGTCATAGTTTTTTCACAACAGCATAAGTGTTGTGCCTTCAATAGCTTATCAACTAAGACAAAAGTTCACAATACTCTCTTAACCTACTTCGTTTGGGTAAATGAACCAGAAACTCTAGCAGCCACTAACCAACTACAGGGTCATCCACAAAAACTCGAGTATCACTGCTTCTACTCTCATCAGCATGATTATTAATATTAGCTCTTGAAACAAAAGACTCCACTACTTGTGCATTGTCCCTAATCTGAAATGACTTTTTTTCTTCCAGCTGTGGTGTAGAATTCACTTGAGCTTCAAAGGACATTCTAGATAGAATGGTAGCTCCTTCTGCACCACTAAAATAGAAAAAAACTACAATTAGTGATAATATCATTTCCTTTCATGTGATATATATAAATGAATTTCAGCACGAATTACAAGATCACCTCCTTGATAGACACAATAGTGCCTCTTTTTCCTTCAACAATGTCTGAACTTGTGATAAGTTGAGACTAAGTTGCCTAACCTCTTTCTTGAGACGGTTCACTGTATCCCTTTCAGAACTGATCTTCAGTAAGTCAGAGATATGTAGATAAGCTAAGGAAATAATCAAATCCCACATTTGTGCAATGAAATATCAAGGAGAGAATTGAGCCTTCCACCAGTTTTGGCGAGTTATTAGTTGGAAAAAGTATAGAATTTGCATTTCCATGCACTTTAGCATTCAATTCAGTCCATTTTAAAGAACCAGGAGAAAGCTGTCTTACAACATGGAAAAAAATTATGTATGCTCAATAAACTAAAATGTTCCAAAATCATGAAGTGCAAGAAAAACAATAACTGTTATCAATCTGAAGGATATGAGTACCATTTAAGAATCTCACTCAAGAAATTCGTAATAGAAAGGTGTAAAGCACGGAACCACTCCTCAGAAAAGTACACGCGAAACTGCGGGTCCAAATGCGTCATTTTAAAAATGAGTAATAAAATGAACTAACCAAAGCAGGAATTCCAACTATCATCTCTTTGCAGCAAATCATAGCCAAAAACCTCCAACACTTTGTCTTTCCTTCCACATTTCAGCGCATTAACGATGTAATTACGCAGAATTGACTGGTCTAATTTCGATATAACAGAAATCAGATTTGAATCAGAATAAGAAAAGCAGTTTTTGAAAAAGCTGAGAAAATTAGGTCTAAAATCTTGTCTTCTTGAAATCCCTTGCCAGTATCAGTTGGTAGCTCTTTCTTGTACGCCTGGAGAGTGCTGGTGAATCCTCTGAAGAGGAGAAATTTCCTCACGAGTTCCTCTGCGAATTTCATCTTCTCCATTCTTTTCCTAAGCTGCAGACTTAGAAGATTCGATTGAAAATTAAATTTGTCGCATAAGTGAAGCTGCAGATTCTAGAAATCAACCTCGGCGCACTCACTATTGATCCTAATTACTAATTTTTTATTTTCTTTTTCTTTTTCTTTTTCTTTTCCTTTTTTTTCCCAAAAAAATTATAAATTTATTCGCTTTTAATCTCTAAATAATCTTGAATTACACTTTTATTCTCAAATTGATAATTTTTTAACAATTTTTGTCCTTACCGTTATTTCAGACATCAAAACTAATGGAAAGTGGTCATGTGCATTTGAAGGGGAAAAATACAAGTTTGTGGATCAAAAGTGTAACTTCAGATTGTTTATGGGCCCAAAACAAATAAGTGATTATATTTAAAAACCAAATTTCTTTCCAACAATGGTCATGTGCTATGCACATGATCAATTTCCGTTAGTTTTAAAGCCTGAAGTAATGGCAAGGACAAAAATTGTTAAACAATTGTTAATTTGAAAATAAAAGTGTAACTTAAAATTATTTAGAGACTAAAAGTAAATAAATGGTTATATTTGAAAATCAAAATTATAATTTCCCCTTTTTTCCCCTTTCTTCTTTGATGATTATGATTCCCCCTCATTTTATGATAATGAGATTAATATCACCCATTGGAGTATATGTATGTAACATTTTTTTCACTTTTCAATGTATGTTCGCATAAAAAAATTGTTATTATTTGAACTCTAATATATATAAAATATGAGGACAATAACAATAAGTAAATTAATTATCGACATTATATATATATTTTTTTCTATTTACATACATACATACATACATACATATCAGTAGTTTGTTAAATTTGAACTTTCAACCTTACACTTTATATGTGAGATTAGTGTTATTGAACATAAGACCGATCTGTATAACATATACTAGTAATTAATGTATATTTGATGTGTACGCAGTTAATAAAAGTGAAAAGTAAATGTACTATGATAAATTAACTTTAAAATTCAAGTGGTTTAAAAATAATAGTTATAATAGAGAAAACAAATCAATCAATTAATTAATACCAAAGAAACACTCATTCATGTTGTTTTGATAAAAAAAAACCATAAATAAAAGAAAAAAATAATAATAATTTAAATGGTTGAAATTATACATGTAGAAAAGTTGAGAATATGAAGAAAAAAATTACAAAAAAATAAAAATAAGTATAATCATATATAACCTTCATAAGATCATAATGGGGTAGTAGTGGGGCTACTGGTAGGCTAGTACTTATTTTATGTGCATATGAGAATTTTAAAAAAGAAAAGAGAGTATTTTAGAAAAAATACTTAAAAACATGCCAAGAGAGGTAGGCTCTTTATAAATAGTACATATGCAATTGAAAGAAAAAATATATATATATATATATATATATTAACTTTTTGGATGAAATATCCTTAAATTTATAAGATGTTCTGAACATTTTATTCAACTTATAAATAAAGATGGTGTTTGCTTAAATTTACTCAAAAAATCTTATAAGCTCTTATATAGTATAAAGAGCTTATAAAATGTTAATTCTTATATTTAAAGACAAGCACTTAAAATGCTTGGATAAAATGAGATTTTGAAACTCACAATATATTAGTAATTATAGTAAGTATGGTTAAAAGTATATGAGTTTGATAAAATTTTAAAAATAAATTATGAACACCTTACTTTTCTAAAAAAAGAACTTATAAAATTTTAACAGCTTATTTTGGGAGTTTATAAACTCTTTTTTCAAAAAAATTATCAAATACCTTATAATATGTTATAAGTTCTAAAATATTTTATAAAATGTAAGAGGTTGTTTACTTGATTTGATAAGCGATACTGGACCTACATTCGCCCTTAATTTCTTATTTGTTTGCTTTTTCCTATGGACCATGGTATCTTTACAATCAAACATGGTATCATGGGGTATAGTGGTTTATAATTACGCCTTTGTGCGCTCATTTTGTTTTTTCAAATTTTTAAGTGCTCATTTGGTTTTGTTTTCACTTTTCCTTTTTGTTTTCTGAAAAAAATAAAAATAGAAAACTATCAACTTATTGCCCATTTTCACAAGCATTTTCATTTTTACAATATTTTCTCAAATACACTTTTATACTCTGTCTCTCCATTTTCACAACATATTTTCCCCAACTCTCATTTATACGACTTTTAATACAAAAATACAATAACACCCAAATACATTTCATTTTTAACCCTACACAATCGTTTCATTTTAGACAAAATATTCAAAATATTTCATTTTCAAGCTTAAACTCATAACTAATTTTTTATTTTTTAAATTTGGCAGAAAATAAAAAATGACTTTGAAAACATATCCAAAAGGGATCCAAGGATGTTTAATTGAAATGGGCAAGGACGCTTTTGTCCATTTAGTAGAAAAAACTTTTGGAGGTTGGAATGCTTAAAGGAAAGAAAAATTATAGACAATAAAAATAATATATATAAAAACTTATATTGAAATTTTATATTTGCTCTTCTTGTAACAAATTTAAGTATTATTTAAGAATAATTCATTACAAATTAGTAAATGTATTAAAAGAATTTAAGTTACATCAGGAAATAGTATGTTGAGTCCAATCAATTGACCCTCTCTTGAAACCCTTTCAAAGACCAAAAAATCAAATCATCCTAACATGAAAAAAAATATATTTTCTATCTGTTTGTCTTGGTGACATTGTGGAATAACTACATGGTGAATGAGATGACGGATGAGTAGTGATGGTGAAGGAACTGAACTGATTGAACTCCCTCTTCATGGCCTTCGTACGCATGATATAAGCCTTCTTCAATCAACTCCAGAACAGTCTGTGGCATTGGTGGCGTGTTAATGTCAACTGACCCTTCCAACATCTTCACAGCGTCACCCATTGTAGGCCTCATCGCAATCTCATCTTGGACGCACCAAAAAGCAACTTTTAGTGCTCTTACAAGCTCTTCTTCTTCCACAGCTCCTTCCAAGTCGTTTGTCTGCAACTTTTGTCAGTGTTCCATTCGTCATTTCCAGGAGAAACAACATTGATTCTTTCAATCAAAGAAACCTATTTTTACTAATCTGGGAAAATTTTTTTTATCTAAGATGCTCAATAAATAGATGTAGAGTGAGATGAGAGTATACCTTGAAAGCCCATCCAGGGTAAAAGAAGTCATCTGCATCATAATTCATATCTGGATTTTCCTTCCACCAATTATCTCTAGGAGAAGCATCCCATAACTGTAAACATCAGTTTTTACAGTAATTGGACGATTGCTAACCCATTCTGGAGCCAAATAACCTCTGGTTCCTCTTACCATTGTGACCACGTGGAAGGCTACTCTACCCATCAATTTAGCTAGCCCAAAATCCGATACTTTTGGACAAAAATTCTCACCCAACAGAATGTTTTCCGGCTCGATGTCGCAGTGTATTATCCTATTGCGACACTGCTCATGGAAATATGCAATTCCTTGTGCAGTACCAACAGCTACATGAACGCGAGTTGACCAATCCAGTTTTTTTAATTTATTTCTATCAATGATGATTTTAAGTTTAATAAACTAAAAGTTTTGAAGAAATATATTTTTAAAATTTTTAAATATATATGTATATATATATCAATAGAAATACTGACAAATTCTAAAATCAATTGAACTAAACAAAAAGACAAAAGTTTTTTTAAAATTGATAAATAGCATTTCTAATTTTTACTACAAAGAGAGTTAAAAGAATTAATTTTGATAAATAAAAAAATTTTCTAATGCGAGATATTTAAGGGTAATTTTGTTTAAAACTAGAGTAAAATTTAATAGTTGGACTTTTTGGAATAAAAGATTTGTAAAATGGGTTTTCTAGATTGAAAAATTATTTTATGGATTTTTTAGATACAAAAATTAATTTAAAGGGGGTTTTAGTAATTTTCCCTTTCATAATGGAAGACAAATATATCACGAATGCATTCCAACTAATTATCAGTGTTCAAGAAAGAGTAACTTCTCATTGTTGATCAAGAAAATTATTCATCATCTTGTGCACTTTGTGGGAATCCCTCTAGTGGGTTTAGTAGTTAAATATAATCACCACAAGAAAACATCCCTTCACTAATGAAAAATTTGTGACGAAAAGGATTTGTCATAATTCAAAGATAATTGTGGTGGATTTTTTATGAATTACTAATGAACTTATTAAAATGAGGAAAAATATGTATTAGTCATGATATTTGTGACGGATATGAAGAATATATATTAATACGAAGATTCCGTCATAAATTTTATAACTTCAATATGATTTTTTCGATCTGTGACAGAAATGCCATCACAAAATTAATTTTATAATGCACTTTATTTTCGTTACAAACTAATCAGTGACAAAGCATATACTAACAGATTTGTGAAATAAGTCCGTCATAAATTTAATGAGATTTATGATTTTGTGATGGATTTATTTCTAGATTTGTTAGTATATGATTTGTCACTAATTAGTTTGTAATGAAAACAAAGTGTGTCACAATACTAATTTTGTGATAGAATTTCTGTCACAAATCGAAAATTCATATTTAGATTGTAAAATTTATGACGAACTCTTCATATCAATATATAGTTTTCATATCTGTCACAAATATTATGACTAGTATCTATTTTTGCTCATTTTATTGAGTTCATTAGTAATCCATAAAAAATTTATCACAATTGTTTTCAAATAGTGACGGAACCTTCTTCGTCATAAATTTTTGTTAGTGAAGAGTTGTTTTCTTGTAGTGAATTAAGAACTCTTAAATTAGTAGACTCTAAGTCGTCAAGGACGTCTTTGTGGAAAAAAGGAGCATTGGCCACCAAGTAATTTTAATTAGATTGCTTTGAACTCTTTTTTATTAGCTAAAATTTCGTGACGCAATCTATTAATCGTGAAAATAATTGAAAAATGAATAAATGGTACTAAAATATTTAATTTATGATGTTATAAATTTTATTTCACATTAAAGAAGTCCAAGAATTTGAGTCATTATATAACTTACCCTTTGAGGAACAACTTCTTTTCATAAAAAATAAAATTTCCCACCATGAGTATCGATAAGACTTATAATATTGCATCATTGAGTTTGTATGTTTGCTTATAGGCATTATGAAATATTTATGATATGTAAGAATGACAAATATATATCTCCTTCCAAATTTCTCCATTTGGAGCTTCTAAAGATCTCTAATTTTATCCTTTATTTGAAGTTGTCCCAATTAATAGTCAAGTTGGACTAGGTTAGTTGGACCAATTAATAATCAAGTTGAGTGTATACATATATTTATTAATATTGATTTGCACATGTGATAATTAGGTGCATGATTCATATATATATATATATATATATATTAATTTACGAGTTCCCTATGCTTGAAGGAACATGCAAATATAATATGGTCCCCCTCCTACAATTAAATATTTTTTATTGTTTTTGTTGGTCATCAATTAAATTTGCTATTATATAAATTAGCAATTTTGACACATTCAATGAATGTGAAAATTTTTTTATACTATATACAACATAAATGAAATATTTGTTTATTTTTATTATATGTTAATATGATTTTATTATCTTCAATGCAGAATTTTTAGAATAAGTAGTAGAAAATAATTTGATAAATACTGTCACAATTTTTTATTTACAATGTGTCTTTTTGTTTATCTTTTCTTAATGCATGCAACCCACCAAGATACCCAAACATTTGATTTTCCTTTCATTTCATTTGAAGGCATAATCATTGAAGGTAACATCAAAAGTCTTTTAAGTGTTAGAATTAATTTATTGTTTGACTCACTGCCATTGATTGGATTGTTCCTTTTCCATTAAATGCCATAATGGGGACATTTCCTTCAAACTTTCATCTTAGGGCATTAATTAATGTCATAAAGTTATTTGAGAGGAAACACTATATCAACAATATTGGTCAAATGGAGAAAATAATATTTACAGTTAGTTACTGCAAAGAAGAAAAGATTATGAAAAGTAATTTTGAAATATAAAATTTTGAATCATTTTACTCTTCTATAGTATAATAGCCACTTCAAGAGTTTCGTAGTCATTACCTTAGTCCAAATCAATTGTATCTTTCAAAATTAGTATTCAATCTTTAAAAAAGATGCTTTTAAACAATAGTAGTCAAAATTTTAATATTTTATCTTTTTATAATTTATGTTTGTCATCAAACTTGCTATTTCTCTAAATTAGTAATTTTGGCACATTCAATGAATGTGGTAAAAATTTTATAATATAACATAAATGAAATATTTATTTACTTTTTTATATGTTAATATGATTTTATTATTTTCAATGCAAAATTTTTAGAGTAAGTAGTAGTAAATAATTTGATAAAATATAGGAAGAAAAAAATAAATAATTATATAGAAAGAAAAAAAAACATTAGAGAGAATGAAGAAAAGAAAAGAAAAAACAATTTCATTGCTGAACTCATGAAATAATCATATTTTGATATCTAAATAATGATGTCATATGCATAAATACTGTCAAAAATTTTTATTTACAATGTGTCTTTTTTGTTTATCTTTTCTTCATGCATGCAACCCTCCTTCATCTTTAATTAAATATATTACTTTAATTATAATAATACAAACTTTAAAAAACATTTGCCTTAAAAAATTAATTGAAAATGTGTTTAGCTCTA
>JACGDI010005741.1:44550-55571 GCA_014898725.1 Jacaranda copaia | reverse complement strand
GAAATATCACACACTAAGATGGATTGGGACAAAAAAATTGGCAATTATGAAGCTATCTCTATTATTTTTGTAATGCTCCATCCCTTACGGACTATATGTTAAAAGAGTGACTGTAAAATAAGTTTTTGTTAAAAAATTCATGTGCATTCATTGGATATTCCTTTTGAATAAGTTGATCATAGGTTTATTTTAGGATTGGACAAACTCTCGCATCCAATGAGTTTGCAAGCCTGGGCATGACAATTATGGAAAACACCACGCTTGTGACAGCATGACTATATAGCAT
Source organism: Jacaranda copaia (assembly GCA_014898725.1). Classification (NCBI taxonomy): domain Eukaryota; kingdom Viridiplantae; phylum Streptophyta; class Magnoliopsida; order Lamiales; family Bignoniaceae; genus Jacaranda; species Jacaranda copaia. Next base: position 55,285 of record JACGDI010005741.1, on the reverse strand, counting down.
AGAGTCAAGTCAAATGAGACGTAATAGCCCGGTATTCCACAATATTTATAGTCAAGAACTTCTTTGTGGAAGTGTGTTCTGGAAAACAAGTAGTGCTTGCCACCAAGTCATGATGAAAAACGTGTTGATAACAGTGTCAACCACCTGATGCTTAATTATTGTTAATATTGTGGAAGAAACCACATTTAAATTTGATAAAGAATGACTATATATAGTATAGAGTCAAGTCAAGAAGTGCGGTGATCCTCCTTTAATAAGCTTAGTTGAAGCAACACTATCTATGGAGGAATGTTGCTATAAATACTACTCTTCATATGTAACCAATATATCAACACTACTTTTCTCAAACTTCAAAGTGAATTCCAGAAAGCTAAAAACTTTGAAACCATATTTTATATTTTTTGCTTTGAGTTCCTTTTATCTCTTGAATCATTGATACTCCATAAAGGAAGAAAAAAAATGATCAATTATAAAGGATTAATTATTATGTTACTGCTATTGTTGTTTGTCCTTGTTTCATATTGCATGCAGTATGATTCTGTATTTGGTAGAGGAGAATTGAAGTGCATACCAAAGGAGAGAGAAGCACTTCTCAGGGTCAAGGAAGGCCTTATAGATGAGGATGGCATTCTCTCATTGTGGGGAAGTGACGATGACAAAAAGGAATGCTACCAATGGTATGGTATAAAGTGTAGAAACGAGACAGGTCATGTAATTGGTCTCCAACTTAAACGATTGAGAGGTAAGATTAGTAGTGCCTTGATTGAGTTGAATTATTTGAATGATTTGGATCTAAGTGGCAATGATTTTGGATATGATGAAATTCCAGAATTCATTGGTTCCCTAAGGAATTTACAACACCTGAACTTAGAGTTATCTAAGCTTTCTGGGGTTGCTCCTCATCAGCTAGGGAATCTTACCAACTTGAGGACACTTAATCTTGGGCTTAATGAACTGGTGTTCGAGAACCTCAACTGGCTTTCTCATCTCTCTTCATTGTCCCCACTTGATTTGAGCTATTTTTGCTTGAGAGGTACCAATTTGCTACAAGATATATTGAAGCTTCATTCTCTGATAGAATTGTACTTGAGTCACTGCCAAATTCCGACATTTTTTTGTTAATTCTCCTTCAACATCTCTTTCTATTCTTGATCTATCTGAAAGTGGGCTCACTCCTTTTTCTTATCATTGGTCGTTCAATATAAGTACAAGTCTCTGCAGTACAGACCTGTCTAATAATAAATTACAAGCCATTCCTGATGATGGATTTGAAAGATTTACTTTTCTTGAGCATCTTGATTTGTCATGGAATGGGCTAACAGGTGGAATTCCAAAATACTTGGGGATTTTAAATCATTTGCAAACACTGGATCTATCATGGAACAACTTATCAGAACCCCTCCCCGATTGGTTTCACAAGTTATCTATGGGAGCAAAAGACTCACTAGAGGTTTTGTGGTTGGAAGAAAATAAAATCTATGGCTCATTGCCTGATTTTACACCATTTTCATCCTCAAGGATTTTGGAGTTACATGACAATTAGTTGAACGGGTCTTTTCCAAACAGTTTTGGACAGCTTTCTAGAGTTGAACTTTTGGATGTTTCTTTCAATTCCTTACAAGGAACAATCTCAGATTCTCACCTCCCAAAACTCCAAAACTTGAAACACCTAGATTTGTCCTATAATTCACTGGTCTTGATTCTCACTGCCGATTGGATTCCTCCTTTTCAGTAGGATGTTATTTTACTAGCATCTTGCAACATGGGCACTCGCTTCCCTGTATGGATTCAAACTCAGGCTAATTTTTCTCGCCTTGATCTCTCTTGTGCTGGCATATCATATGAAGTGCCTAAATGGTTGTGGGATTTGTCTCCAAAAATATTTGATTTAAACCTCTCCCATAACCACATTAGTGGTAGGATTCTTGATTTGTCATCAAACTTTGTTGATTCTCCCACAATGGATATTATTTTTAATAATTTCTCAGGTCATCTACCATTGTTTGATCCCAATTTTTGGATATTGTAACTCTCCGACAATAAGTTTTTGGGATCAATTTCATCAACATGCACAATTGACAATCAGTCTCAAATAATCAGTTTTTGGGAGAGCTACCCAACTGTTGGGAGAACAAGACAGCATTAACCATTCTCAATTTGGCTAACAATAAATTTTATGGCAATATTCCACATAGTTTAGGCTCTCGATGGTTGCTCCAAATGTTGCACTTATGTGATAATAATTTTTCTGGGGAGTTGCCTTCTGCTTTGAAGAATTGCAAATATTTGAAAATGATTGATGTTAGAGGAAACAAGCTATCAAGTAATGTTTCGACATAGATAGGAACACACCTTGAACATTTGAGAGTTCTCAACATTGGGCACAATAATTTCTATGGAAGCATCCCTCTAGAAATCTAATTTCTTACCGAGATTCAAATCTTAGACCTCTCTAGGAACTCTTTATCCAGAAGAATTCCTCCATGCTTCAATAATTTTACTTTGTTGGTTCAGATGAAAAAAACAACTGGAAGTGCTATTTTTATAGTTGGAGTTGAATTTGATATACGTTATTATGATTCATTTGATTTCATTGACTATGCATTGGTACAATGGAAAGGGCAGGAGTTTAAGTACAGAAAAACATTGCAACTTCTCAAACTCATTGATCTTTCAAGCAATAGATTAATTGGAAAGGTCCCTCACAAGTTTTCCGATTTGAGAGCATTAATTTCCTTGAACTTGTCAAGAAATTATTTGAGTGGAAACATAATTTTAGACATTGGTCAAATGGAGATGTTAGAATGTCTTGATTTGTCAAGAAACTAGTTCTCTAGTGTGATTCCCGTTGGCCTTGCTGAATTATATTATTTGGCTATTCAATACTTGTCAAACAACAATTTGTCTAGTAAAATTCCATTAGACACTCAATTACAAAGCTTTAATGCATCTGCATATGCTAGGAATAGTGGACTTTGCAGTCACCCTCAACAAGGTGCCCCAAAGATGGTTCTAATCCATCCATTGTTAACAGTACAAAGCAAGAGATTATTGATGAGCAAGATGATGGCTTCATAAGCCATGTGCTTTACATATCTGCAGTCTTGGGTTTCATTGTTTGATTCTGGGGAGTTGTTGGCACTTTGGTAGTCAAGAACTCGTGGAGAAATGCCTATTTTAATTCCTTTAACAGGATTAAAGTTGGTTGTACGTGACAACAAATATATATGTGGTGAGACTCAGAGGCAACTAGAGGGCCAAAGTGAGTATATTTAATTCAATTATTTGACATATCCTTTTGTTTTAGTTGCAATGAGGATTTGTCTTTCTGCATCATTCGAAGTCACAAAAGAACTAAAGCTCTCAATTAGTGTTGATGTTGTTGTTATTTTATTTTATTTTTTTTATTTGGTTTAATAATAGTTTGAATATTCAGTTTGCAGAGAATTTTGCCACTTACTCCCACTTGTATTTCCTAAGCTTCTTACTTGTTCTATTCATAATTTGTGGCAGGTGCACAATTGAGGATGTCTTCATGTAGTGCTTCATGAGTAGAAGGAATTTGTTCAGTATTTCAGAATCAGAGAGTTGTTCTTCTACAAACAAAAGTGCAGTGTTGGACCATACAAAGTTCTCTTTTCTGTTTAAACATATCATCACCATTTTTAGACCTCTCTTTTCCTTATGTCATTTAAGCATAGAAAGCGCTCAATTTCGTACAAGCAAATAATAAGATTATGTAATCTAATTTTCTCTCAAATTAACCATTAGGTCTACAGCATTACCAATCCAATTACAGTTACAAAGTTTATGAACTTTTTCCATTTTTAACATAACCCACTTTTATATACACTAGTTTTGTTCCTGTTATATGGAGACATTGAAAAACATATTTGTGAGCTTAGTTAGCCTAAATTTAAGGCTGACCTCTTTCTTAGTTAGAGAAAGATGGACAAGAAACCTTCACCACAGACAAAATAGTTGAAGTGTTAAAACTGAAAAAATCTCTTTAAAATCCTTGCGCCATAACAATAACCAGACAAATCAGTTCTGTTTGATACCATGGACAAATTTCCATGAAATCTACATCTAGAAAGTGTTGAAGGTAGGGTATCCTTTTCTTTTTATTTATTTACAATTTTGCAGAGTGGGTTATGTTGCATTAGCATTGAGCGTGCTCGAGGAGCCAGAAACACAGGAGTAAAGTAATATCACTCCATATCAAGAAAAAATGAGTTGCTTCACTACTTAATCAAATAATAGTAATAACAACAAAAAAATGAAGTCCAAAAGCTCGAGGGAACTTACACGTAAAAATCATGAAGTGCAAGAAAAAAAATTACTGTAATCAATTTTGCACTCTGATATCATGTTGCTCCCTTTTGGTGATGGAGATTTACAATTAGTATCTATTTCTTTCTATTGTAAACTCGAATCTCTTAAATTTGTGTCATGCCTCCAATTTGGAACACGACACGGCGATTCTCCCAAGACCAAAAGACTTGAAACTACAAGTCTCAAAATTCAGAACACATACTCAAATTTGTAAAATATTATTGGAAAATCCCAAAAATCATCACAATTGAGAATAACTCAAATACTTGTCTTTGAAATTAAACCTAACTATCAGAAATCCCAAAAATAAAATCTTCTTAACAATCAATTAGGATTCAAAAAAAAGAAAAAAAATGATCTATAGTTGAAAATATAAATCTCTCATCACATCCCCAAAAGTGCTCATCTTCCTCATCCTGAACTAAGTTCTATGCCCTAGGCTCGGTGAGCCTATTGGGTACAAGAATTGCTTCAATCCCACCAAATGCATCTTGAAATTAGGCTATAATTAACTTGGCCAAAAAAAATACCCAATGGATGCATATGAATTCTAGCCAAAGCTTATATAGTACTCATTCCTTTAGTTTTTAATCCATATGGGATGGGGTATTATAATCTCTCCTCCTTCAGACCACAACATCCTCGTTTCAGTATGACATAGATCTAAGATTAATCACCAAGTGTTAGGACTCTAGAGGTGGCTCCTACGGAGGGTTGAAGAGGTGGCTAACACGTGTAGTGTTTTGTCCCGCAGGTTCAAGAGGTGGCTCCCACACACTTAGCACTTTGTTCCGCATAGCCCTTAGCTCCTAATATTTCAATACCATTTATCACACCTCGAGCCCATGAGCCCGCTGGATGCTAGAATTTCCTCCAAACCCACCAAATACATCCTAAAATTGAGTTATGATCAACTTGTCCAAAGGAATATCCAATGGATACACATGAGTTCTTTAGCCACAATTTATATAGTACTCACTCTTTCAGTTTTTAGTCTATGTGGATGAGGTATCTATTTTGAGAAAAAGATAGTCAGAAGTTAACTTCATTTGCAGGGGATACCTAAGTCTTATAGAGGTATTTAATTGTTATTTCTCAAGGCTATGTTTGATATAGCCTATTAGATATAATTAACTATTTTAATCTCTATCAATAGCGTATTTGATACACAAAATTATAGTGATGGGCCAAGCCGAGATTGGCCCAAGTTCGCACTATTCATCCAACTAGCACTAATTGCCATCTCTAAGTTGGGGCAGAGATATCATGTGAATTAAAACAGAAAAGGATGGCATTGTCTCTTGTTCAAAATTTAAAAGATGTACATAATTGAGGGCTAACACAAAATTTGACAGAATAGGGTTGAACAAATTTTTTTTCTTTAAGAATATTGCTTGTGCTGTGGTGGGAGGTTTGGTAAGAATCCCTACCATGTATATTAATATCAAAATATTGGTACATTATATGATTTACACTTGGAAAGCTACAAACAAAGAGTACTACTCCCTTACAAATTTTCCTACCCCAAAAGCAAGAAATAGGGGAGTGCTTACTCCCTTGACATCAATCGTATTCTAGAAAATCCGTAAACGGGGAGCACTTATTCTTTTGAATCAAACAAAGATAAAATATTATAGTTACTATAGTCTCAACCTTAGTCTCTTATTTTAAATAGATATATTAATTCATTATTTTTATTTTGACAAAAGTGTGAATTTCCATATACAACTTACACAAGCAACACTTATTTCATATATATATATATGTATGTATTTGTTAATATACTAAAGTTTGGAACATTACTATGGTTGTTGACTTTGTGAATTATCATTTTATACTCCTAAGTCTTGAGGTCATACTAGGGATGTCTTAAGAAAATTTGAGGCTTAAGGTGAAATATGAAAATAAGGCCTTTAATATAGTTAATAAAAAATTAAAATTTTAGTATACATATCTTTATAGTAAGCATTGTGTATTTTATAAACAAAAAAAGAAATCCCATGCAAAATATTACTATCTAATTATATTTTCTGGCTTTTTAGTATACAAAATTATTAATATAATTTTATAATAATTTTTTTCTAATATTTCTTGTCTAATTGATAGCATAGCTAACTCATTCAATTTTTCTTCCGACATTACTAAGCTTAGGTTAAATTCTATTGGCATCAACTTTGATCTATAGAGCCTCTAGGGATCTTACTATTTTAGAACACAATTGTTTTTTATTTTTCTTTTTTCCTTTTTGGTTGTTGAAAAAGATGGGAATATAAATCTGACAATAAATAACAAAATAAAAAAATTAAGAAATAAAACCTTGATTTATAATGAAAGAGAATTAAACTAAAAGTTATTTGGTAATATATTAGAATGTTATTTAGTTATTAGTATTGAAAAAAAGAAAATTATTTAGTGATAAGTATTGGGAAAGAATTAAGGAAGTAGATATATATAGTTTTGATAAGAAAAATTGCAAGAATCTAAGAAGATAGAGAAGATAGGAGAATCAAAAGTAATAATATTTAAATTTATATTTTTTACGATTAATTATAATTAATTAATTAATTATTGTAACTTTAAATAATTTCTAAATTAAAGACTATATACTTTTTCCTAGGTCTGCTTTTTTAAGAGTGGTGTGGACTCGTATACCATTTTAGTTTGAAATATTTCTTTTCCAGTATGCTGTTAATCTTATAAATGTGATTATTTCTGTAAGCAACATTATTCCAAATTTAAACCTTGCAGACCCCTGAGAATTGCTTCAAGTAGTTGTCACTTAATATGTCATGAGTTTTTCAGTTTTTTTTTCAACCTATAAAATGTTCATTATCTGAAACTTGAATGCGGATTACTTCTTATAATCCTATGCTCATAAAACTATTCTTTTCCAAGGATGAGTTTGTGCAATCCAATCTTGAAATTGGCACTGCAATTGTTAACCATTGTACTGATTCATAAACTTGAACAACTGCAATGGACATTCTAAATGAGTCCAATGCCAAGTCTTTCGAGAAAGCTGACAATTCCCAGCACCCACTCTTTGATGATGGTCTTGTGAACAAGTTGGTTGATTTTGATGAAAACACAGGAAAATAGCGCGTCAAGAATAAATGCTGCATACTTGTTAATGTTAAAATGCTGAAATACAGAGGCACTCTCTTTTATTACTGAGTGACTTTGTTGTATGAGATTGACAAAACGTTAGAAAAGGTCAGACTATCAACATCATGACTTAGTGGTTGGTGCTCTCCAGTCTTGTTTGTCTATTTGTTTTTCCACAAAGACCTTGACTTACATTATAGTCTCCTAAATAGCCTTAAATGCTAAAGGACCCACTAGGTGGCTACCTAGAATGCCCGTGGAGATGAAGATTAATTTACTGAGCAATGAGAAGTCACTGTTTTTTGAGCAGTTGAAAGGGCTCAAGATAAGATCAATGCCAGGTTTTCCAATGACTTTTGTGTTGGGGAAAATATGGCAGAATCTGAAAAATATGTGTTCCTTAAAGTGATTATTCCTATCGAGTTAAATGACAATTCACTTTTAGAATACAACAATATCATTCTGAAATCTACAAGTATCAATTTTGAATATTTTTAAGTGGATGAGAATTTTAAGAAAAATCAAAGGAAGATATATTTTTTGTATATAAAAACTTGGCAGAATTCACTTTTTTCTATAAAACAAAAGGCACCCTTTATGAAGCATTGCGATATTTCAAAATATGATTGTTACTAGAAAATTTGTATTTTTCATCCAAATAATGCAGGTTTAATCAATCCCGTAAATCACAACCTTCAAAAAATAATTAAGTTTTTTGTCAAAGAGCAAAGTTCCTTTTAATTTAAATATTAAATACACTATTTTATCTTCCTTGTAGAATTGCTATTTTGTCTTTCCCACACCAATTGAATTATCACAAACTAAAAGTAAGATGGATTGAGAAAAAAAATTGGCAATTATGTATCTGTCTTTGTTATTGTGGATGCTACGGAATTTATTTAAGAAGGCATGGCTATGTAGCATAAAGTCAAGTCAAGTGGGGTACAGTAGCGCTGCATTCATCCTAGTTGAAGTGGGAATATATTAGTCAGAATGTTCCTATAAATATGGAACCTATGCACCACCGCTTTCTCAAGCCTTAAAAAGAATTCTAGTAAGCTACAACCTTTGAAACTACATTTTATAATTTTCACCTTGAGTTCTTTTTGTATCCTGGATCATTGATACTCGAAAAAAAATGATCAATTACAAAGGATTAATTATTATGTTACTGCAATTGTTGCTTGTTTTTGTTTTAGATTGCCTGCAGTATGATTTTGTGTTTGGTAGAGGAGAATTGAGGTGCATACCAAAGGAGAGAGAAGCTCTTCTCAAGGTCAAGGAAGGCCTTATAGATGATTATAGCTTTCTCTCATCATGGGGAAGTGAAGACGACAAAAAAGAATGCTGCCAATGGAATGGTGTAAAGTGTAGCAACGAGACAGGTCATGTAATTGGTCTCCAACTGAATCGATTGAGAGGTAAGATTACTAGTGCCCTGCTTGAGTTGAATTTTTTGAATGATTTGGACCTAAGTTGGAATGATTTTGGATATGATGAAATTCCAGAATTCATTGGTTCCATGAAGAATTTACAACACCTGGGTTTTAAGTTCTCTAATTTCTCTGGGGTTGTTCCTCATCAGCTGGGGAATCTAACCAACCTTAGGACACTTAATCTCGGGGGTAATGAACTGACATTCGCAAACCTCGACTGGCTTTCTCATCTCTCTTCATTGTCCCTACTTGATTTGAGCCATTCTTACTTGATTGGTACTAATTTGCTACAAGAGATATTGAAGCTTCCTTCTCTGACAGAATTGTACTTGAGTTTTTGTTGGATTCCCACAAATCTCTTTGTTAATTCTCCTTCTACCTCTCTTTCTATTGTTGATCTATCCTGGAATGGGCTCACTTCTTCTGCATATCGTTGGTTGTTCAACATAAGCACAAGTCTTCGTAGCATAGACCTGTCTCATAATGACTTTCTTGGCACCACTCCGGATGATGGCTTTGAAAGATTTACTTTTCTTGAGCATCTTGATTTTTCAAGTAATCATCTAACTGGTGGAATTCCAAAATCTCTGGGGAATTTAAGTCATTTGCAAACATTAAATCTATCACACAATAGCTTATCAGAACCCCTCCCCAATTTATTTTACAAGCTATCTATGGGCGCAAAGGATTCATTAGAGATCTTGTGGTTGGATAGAAATAAAATTTATGGATCATTGCCTGATTTTACCCAATTTTCATCCTTAAGGATTTTGAAGTTATATGAAAATCAATTGAATGGGTCTTTTCCAAACAGCTTTGGACAGCTGTCTAGGCTTGAACATTTGGACTTGTCTGCCAATCAAATCATAGGATCACTACCAGACTTGAGAGCACTTGTTTCATTGAAAGATTTATGTCTCTCAGACAATAAACTTGTATCGCTACCTGCAAGTCTTTGGCAACTCTCCATGCTTGAGACTTTGTATGTTTCTTTCAATTCCTTACAAGGAACAATCTCTGATGCTCACCTCTCTAAACTCCAAAACTTGAAAGTGTTGGATTTGTCCTTCAATTCATTGGTCTTGAATTTTGCTGCTGATTGGATTCCTCCTTTTCAGTTGTATTCTGTAAGATTAGCATCTTGCAACATGGGTACTCAATTCCCCGCATGGCTTCGAACTCAAACTACATTTTTTTTGCTTGATCTCTCTTGTGCTGGTATATCAGATGAAGTGCCTAAATGGTTGTGGGATTTGTCTCCAAGAATGTCTTATTTAAACCTCTCTTATAACCAAATTAGTGGTAGGATTCCTGGTTTGTCATCAAACTTTGTTGGTTCTCCTATAATAGATATTAGTTTTAATAATTTCTCAGGTTATTTGCCTTTGTTTTCTCCCAATTCCCAAATATTGCAACTCTCTAACAATAAGTTTCTGGGATCAATTTCATCAATATGTACAAATGCTCCTTATCAGTGGCTGGGCGTACTTGACCTCTCAAATAATCAGTTTTCTGGAGAGCTTCCCAACTGTTGGGAGAACATGGCAAGCTTAAAGATTCTCAATTTTGCTGACAATAAATTTTATGGCAACGTGCCACACGGTTTAGGCTCTCTAAGTCAGCTCTATACATTGCACTTGCGTAATAATAATTTATTTGGGAAGTTGCCTACCACTTTGAAGAATTGCCAATATTTGAGAATGATTGACGTTGGAGGAAACAAGCTATCAGGAAACATCCCATCATGGATAGGAACACACCTTGAAAATTTGGAAGTTCTTAGCCTTCGGCACAATAACTTCTATGGAAGCATCCCTCCAAATATCTGCTATCTCACTGAGATTCAAATCTTGGACTTC
>JACGDI010005741.1:17281-33852 GCA_014898725.1 Jacaranda copaia | reverse complement strand
GGGAATAGGGAACTTTGCGGCCACCCCCTAATGAGCTGTCTTGGAGATGGTCCTAGTCCACAACAAGAGAATGTTGATAAGGAAGATGACAACTTTATAACCCGTGAATTTTACATATCTATAGTCTTTGGTTTCATTGTTGGATTCTAGGGAGTTGTTGGTACTTTGGTAGTCAAGAACATGGAGAAATGCCTATTTTAATTTCTTTAATAGGATTAAAGATTGGCTGTATGTGACAACAAATATAGATGCAGTGAGACTCAGAAGTGGCTTAAGGGCCAATGTGAGTATATCTAATTCAATTATTTGACATATCCTTCTATTTTAGTTGCAATGTGAATTTGTCTTTTTGCATCATTTGAATTCACATCAGAGCTAAACCTCTCAACTATTTTGTTTTTTTTATATTTTAACATTAGTTTGAATGTTCAATTTGGAGAGACTTTTGCCACTTGTATCACTTGTTTGGTAAGAAATTTACTCCCACTTGTATTTCCTAAGCTTCTTAGTTATTCTATTCATAATTTGTGATAGGTACACAATTGAGGATGTCTTCTTCTAGTGCTCCATGAGTAGAAGGAATTTGTGCAACATTTTAAAACCAAAAGTTGTTCACCTACAAACAAAAGTGCAATGATGGACCATATGAAGCTCTCTTTCCTATTTAAACATATCATTATTATTTTTAGACCTCTCTTTTCCTCAAGTCATTTAAGTATAGAAAGCGTTCAATTTCATACATGCAAATAATAAGATTATGTAATCTATTTTTCTCACAGATGAAGCATTTGGTCTTCAGCATTACCAATCTAATTACAGTTATAAAGTATATGCACTTTTTCCTCTTTTAACATAATTCACTTTTATACACACTGGTTTTGTTATTGATATATGGAGACATTGAAACATATTAGTGAGCTTAGTGGGCCTAAGTTTAACTCAGGTAGAGTTTATACTCACAAGATGCATTGACAGCATAATGATTGCAAACAAGAATTTTAAAATTTAAAAATAATGTCAAACATCATCTCTCTTCACCAGAGGCCAAACAAATTAAATAGATTATTTTATTTCCACAAATACGTTTTGTGTGTTAACTTATCAATATTATCATCTCCCTCCACTAGGGTTTCTAGAAAAGACAATGAAGCCAAATTATATTATACAAAGACTGATTATACAAAACAGTTATACATACAATTACAACCCTATCTCACCTTCTCACAAACCACTAGATCCCCAAAAACAATGTAGCCCCTTGCCCTCTCCAACCCCCCAACCCCTAAGAAAAAAGTAAGACCAAATACAAAAGTAACAAAAAACAAGAGACCATCATAACATTGATGTGACCTTGAGCGTTCAGTTGACCTTGTCAAGAAGATAGACAATGTTGGATGCCAATCTATTATTGTGATCGATCCACCATGAGGAAGAGTTATCATGCCACTCATCTGACCGTGAACTTGCCACGGCAAAAGTAAGAAAAACAACATGATTAACTAATACATCATTTACATCCACATGTAGGTAAAAAAGCAGGGTGTTTGTCTTTTACAAGTGCTCAACAACATTGAGATGAAGTTAATATACTCACAAGAAAAGAACAAAGTCTGGGAACGTAGGGAATGCTGTTTTACTAACCTAGTATATTGGTGTTGTTATTGAACAAGATGCCACTAGAAGTCTCCTCCCTTCAACATCCAAAGCCATTTCATGTCTCCAATGAGATGAATTCTCAGGCTTGAAAAACTTGGACAATCAGACAACTAACTCATTGCCAAAGTTCTAGTACTAATCATTTCAAGACATTCAATACCCCTCCTAGAACAAGCTAAACCCTATCTAGCACATTTCAGTATATATCGGAAAAGACAGGTTGCTTATAGTGGTGATATAGCTAGTTTTGGGGTGAAAAGAATTAAAGAAATATATCTAGAAGTGATGTCTTTGGGGATGGATGATAAGAACAGGCAAGGATTTGGTCATTTTGAAGGCTATGGTGGTTACTGCAAATATGGTAGTTCTCCCAATGTGAATTCAGTTTTCCTCATTTCTATCAATAACCACATTGAGAAGAAAATTTTAGGCACAAACGATGGGGTCAAATATCCATCTATATGTTGTGGAAGCATAAACAAGAATCAGATAATTGGAAATTGGAGTTGCCAAATCAAAGGAAAAAAATTCTCGTATCAAAGAGTCTAGGCAAGTAGTTCTTGATGTCAAATCTATGAATGAAGTTGGATAAAACTATGCCACATAACAGCTAGCTTCATAATAATGAATGATGATGATATCCTCCATCTGTTTATTACTTCATACCTGCAACAATTTCTTGCCCATAGAATTTTGCTTTGATTGTGCAAGCGCCATTCGAAAATCTAAAATTCATGATGAAATAGTTTCAAATGATAAAAGCTAACTACTCAAATTCCTAATTTATGCAACTGCAAACGATAACCACAAATAGTGAAAGATAGTTGCATTTCCATCAGTTCCCAAGCTGAAAATGCTGGTCTCATCAGGCCCAAAACGAATGGAGCTAATTGCAGAATCATGAGCAGGCCATGCAGTAACTTGCTGGCCAGCAGACATGTCTTTCCCCAGTTAACGTGTGTATGTATTTGCTATTTGGTATAAATACTTATCATAACCAAACCATGACTAAGAGAGAATATAATTCTGTAGAAGACAAGAAAAGGATACCAAGCATATGAATCATTCCATCAGTGGCTGCAGCTGCTAAAAGCTTTCCATTGTGATTGAAACTCAACGAGGTTACGGCTGGTGGATCTTCACCAAGAGGAAGGACTGTCTTCAAAAAGGTTCAAAAGAAGTGAGTACTCATGAAAATATTTGTTCAAAAGGCGCAGAGAACAGTGGAAAAAGAATTCTAGATTCACATACATATTTATACAGAGACAATTACGTACCATAGCCTTCCATGTCCACATGTTCCACACAGTCAATGAAGCCAATCCCAAGTTATCAAAATAATTACTACCTTGCCTGCAAAGATTAAGAAACTAAGAATCACATATAGATGGTGCACAGGGCGAAAAAAAACTAGAATATGAAAAACTACCTCCAGGATGCTGCTGCAGAAACAGAAATAGGCCCCAATGAGCTGCACTTCAGGTCCAAAATTCTAAGATGACAGAAACACAAAAACCAACAATAATAGTGAATGAGAATCGGGCCACAAATTCATGCTTCTCGTGTTAATTCTCAGAAAAGGTAAAAACAAAAAGGAAAAAGGTAATGCAGAGCAGAGGGGATTAGATGAATACACAAATGACAAGGAAGAGTACCTGGGGTATCCTTCAGTTGAGTTGAGATCACATACAACTCGCTTAGCGTCTACGTTCCATGCTTTAATGCCTCCATCAGAAGTGCCTATCAGTAGCTTTAGTCAAATAGACAATCAATAAAGCATCAAATTCCCAGTCATATGTACTCTTGCGAGCATTACCAAAAACAATTATCAATTCAAATATAAACATGAAATCATGAAATCATGAAACTCAGCAACATACCAAACGATTGGATTTGCAGTCCCACTTGAGAGATATGATTTGAGCTCCACAGTAGATGGTTGCATTTCTAATGTTGGTGCTGCTGAATCAGAGGTCCATATCCTTCACCTAAGCATGACATTAATAAAAGGTATAAAGCTGCAAGAGTGTTGAGTAGTAGACGAAAAGTTTATCAAATGCTAATCTTGGAATTTATACATAGAGATAATTCTGACAAAAGTTAAACTTAGGTTTGTCCACCGTGCTGGAAGATTTCATCAAGTTATGGATCATAGCCTGAGGAACAATTGTCAAAGCAAGCCATATAATGACGTTACAGAGCAAACAACCAAACCAATGGTCTGCCTGCGAAACCATTTTTGGATTTTTTTTCTTGAGTTCTACAAAATGTAACTGGTTTTACAAGACGTCTGGTCATCTTCAACAAAGGGTGTGATGAGTTACAATACATACCTCACTGTGCTGTCAATTGAAGCACTAGCAATATTGTCGACAGATGCAGAAAAGCAACTACAACTAATTGGACTTGTATGGCCCAAGAATGAATCCTGGAAAAGAATGATATGAGGAACATAAGTTTCAAAAAAAGATGGAAAAGAAATAAAGCTCAAAGACAATGAAAAGGCCCACAAATAGGTAGAAATTTTAACAAGAAAAAAAGCATGAAAACTAAGTATGATCTCTTTCAAAAGAATTCACCTGAATACTGCTTTCACTTCTGTAAAATTTCTTCGCCCTGCAAATCACAGTCACTCCCTGTCATGGAAAAATTTATATAACATCAGCTTGGAGGTTGAAACCTGCAAGGGCATCTTTATCTAAGCACCTATGTACAATTCAAAGCCTGCTCCATACCAACCCATTCTAAAATGGTTTCTTAAATAAAACCATAGTTTGTTCACAACAGCATAAAGTGTTGTGGCTTCAATAGCTTATCTTATCAATGAGGACAGAAACTAGCAATATTCTCTTAACCTGCTCCGTCTGGGTAAAAGAACCACAAACTCTAGCAGCAACTTACCAACTACAGGATCATCTGTAAAAACTCGAGCATCAGTGCTTCTGCTCTCATCAGCATGATTATTAATATTAGCTCTTGAAATACAAGACTCCATAAGTTAATGAATTAAGTTAATCTGAAATGACTCTCCTTCTTCCTGCTGTGGTGTAGAGTTCACAGGAGTTTCATAGGACATTCTAGATGGAACAGTAGCTTCTTCAGCATTTCCAAATTGCCAAAAAAAAAATGAACTTAGTGATTATATCATTTCCTTTTCACCTGATATGTAAATGAAATTTAACACGAATAGCAAGATCACCTCCTTGACAGTCACAATAGTGCCTCTTTTTCCTCCAACAATATCTGAGCTTGTGATAACTTGAGACTAAGCTGCTTAACCTCTTTCTTAAGATGGTTCACAGTATCCCTTTCAGAACTGACCTTCAATAAGGCAGGGGTACGTAGATAAGCTAAGGAAAAAATCAAGTCCCACCTTGGTTCTATGAAAATATCAACAAGAGAGTTGAGCCTTCCGCCATGGCAAGTCATTAGTTGAAAAATATAAAATCTGCACCTCCGTACACTTTGCCTTGTTCAATTTCAAATTTCTAATTGCAAAGAACCAGTAGGAAAGGTGTCTCACAACATTAAGACAATTATGTATCCTCAATAAACTAAAATGTTACAAAAGATTTACCATTTACTAATCATTATTCTAATTAATTCATTCGAATGGAAACTCTCACAAATCATAAATTGTTTGGATCCTCAATTGTGACACTCATCTCAACTCAAAAAAGCATTGGCGGCACTCCTCCAGTCCCAGCCACCCTTAACATACACAAAGACATAAACAAATAAGATAAGGTGATATCCAGTTTCCTAAATTACATTTCCTCACTTTTCAATTCATCTTCTATTCAAATGTTAAAGCACAGGGATGCACTAGCATCTCTAGGTATTAGAGAAAAGGATGGAAAAGAAACCCTCATGACAGACGAAATAGCTGAAAGCGTTATAACTGAAAAAATCTCTTTAAAATCCTTACACCCTAACAATAACCAGACAAATTAGTTCTGTTTGAGTCCATGGACAAATTTCCAAGGAATCTGCATCTAAAAGAAAGTGTTGCAAGTACGGTGTCCTGTTCTTTTTATTTATTAACAATATTGCAGAGTGGGCTATGCTGCATTAGCATTGAGCATGCTCTAGGAGCTAGAAACATACAAGTAAAGTAATATCTCTCCAAATCAAGGAAAAATGAGTTGCTTCACTAGTTAATCAAATAACAGTAATAACAACAAAAAAATGAAGTCCAACAACTTGAGGAAACTTACATTTTAAAATTCATGAAGTGCAAGAAAAACAATAACTGTAATCAATATGAAGGATATGAGCACCATTAAGAATCTCACTCAAGAAATTCCTAATAGAAAGGTGTAGAACACGGAACCACCCCTCAGAAAATACACGCAAAACTGCAGATCCAAATGCCGAATCTGCAATACGGAATTGCTGCAAGGAATAAAATTAATAAAATCAGCCCCCAAAGAAGAAATTTATTATATAAAATGAGCTAACCAAAGCAAGAACTCCAACTTTCATCTCTTTCCTTCCACATTTCTGCCCATTAACCATGTAATAACGCAGAATGGACTGGTCCAATTTCGATATAACAGAAAATCAGTTTTTGAAAAAGCTGAGCAGGACGACGAATTTATTGGCCTCAAATTTGGGGATATAAACAGAGAAATTCCCTCGAGTTCCTCTGTGAATTTCTTCTTCTCCTTTCTTTCTCTTAGCTGTCGAGTAAGAAAATTAAATTGGAAATGGAATTTAATTTGATCTAGAAATCAACCTTTGGATCACTCACTAATGATATTAATTACAGATTATTGATTTCAGGTGACATTTCTTCAGAAGGTGCGCATGAATTTGCTGATGAACCATTGTTATATCTCTGAGAAATAGGTATCGTCAAATTACGGCACTCCTTTCAGTGTAAAGGATGCATCTACCATATTATATTTACTGCGTGTATAAATTTTTCTGTGTATTTTCAGTTGTCATTCATCTTCTTTTGCAGCACTTAGTTCTTGATATCCATGTCCTTTATATTTTTTATTTTATAAGTTTGTTGATCTCCATCCCTACGAAGCATGTTTTGCTGTACCATTTCCAACATATATGAAGGATGCACCAGTTATCTGCATATTTTGCTGTATCTAGCATAATATATGAGTGTTGCAAACATAGAAATCTTTAGTCAGCATTGTTGCAGGAGCTTATTTTGTGTTGTATATTATGTTCAGGACTTTAATCCACTAAATGAGAGGACTTTCACAGGTATCCAAGATTACATATAGATTGTAACAGTTATTTTCTTATATTTACAGCGTGTTTGATATGGTCTTAGATAGATATAATGGAATATTATTTTGAACTAAATATCATGAAGAAATTCTTCCGAAATTTTTTACTGTACGTAGGTCAGGTACAATGTGTAAGCTGAAAAAATGATCCATTCTTTTTTAAACCCAAGCTAAAAACCATCAATTGGGAAAGAATTTTGCACTCTAATACCATGTTGTTCTCTTTTGGTGACGGAGATTCGCAATTAGTATTTATATTTTCTATTGTCTAGTAAATTTGTGTCATTCCCCTGATCTGGGACACAACATGGCTATTCTCCCAAGCCCAAAGGACTCAGAAACATCGAGTCTCAAAATTTAGAATACATACTAAAATCCATAAAATATTATTGAAAAATCCCAAAAACCATCACAATTGAGAATAACTCAAATACTTGTCTTTGAAATTAAACCTAACTATCAGAAATTCCAAAAACAAAATCCTCTTAACAATCAACTAGGATTCAAAACAAAGAACAAGAATGACCTAAAGCCGAAAATATAAATCTCTCATCACATCTCCAAAAGTGCTAGTCTTCCTCATCCTGAACTAAGTTCTTTGCAAAATAGTGAATCCATATCTTATGAGTGACACTTAAAGCCCAGCAAATAAATTGTCATGCCCCATGTCCATGAGCTCGTTGGACGTCGGAATTGCCTCCAAACCCATCAAATGCACCCTGAAATGAGATTGAGGAACTTGCCAAAAAAATATTCAATGGATGCTTATGAGTTCTAGCCAAAGCTTATATAGTGCTCATTTTTTCAATTTTTAGTCCATGTGGGATGGGGTATTACAATCACTCCTCCTTCAGACTACAACATTCTAGTCGTGGTGTGACACAAATCCAAGATCAGTCACCAAGTGTGGAGACTCTAGAGGTGGCTCGTATGAGTTGAGGAGGTGGCTATCACATGTGTAGCACTTTGCCCTACAGTTTCAAGAGGTGGCTCCCACACACATATCACTTTTTCCCTCATAACATTTAGCTTCCAATATTTCATCTACCATGATACCATTTGTCACAAGCCGGGCCCACGAGCCCGTTGGATACGGGAATTGCCTTCAAACTCACCAAGTACATTCCAAATTTGAGTTATGATCAACTTGCCCAAGGAATATCCAATAGATTCGTAAGAGTTTTTTTAGCCAAAATTTATATAGTACTCACTCTTTCAGTTTTTAGTCTATGTGGAATGAGGTATCTATTTTGAGAAAACATAGTTAGAAGCTAACTTCATTGGTAGGGGACACCTAAGTCTCATAGAGGTATTTAATTGCTATCTCTCTAGGCTACATTTGATATAACCTATTAGATATCATTAACTCTTTCAATCTCTGTCAATAACATGTTTGACACACAAAAATTATAGTGACGGGCCAATCCGAGATTGGCCCGAGACCACACTATTCATCCAATTAGCACTAATTGTCATCTTTAGGTTGGGGCAGAGATTGTAATTTTATTGTGTGAATTAAAATAGGAAAGAATGGAAATGTCTATAAAAGATGTACACAATTGAGGGCTAACACAAAATTTGACAAAATAGGGTTGAACAATTTTTTTTTCTTTAAGAATATTGCTTGTGCTGTGGTGGGGGGTTTGACATAGGCCCATACCATGTATATTAATATCAAAATGTTGATACTTTATATGATTTACACTTGGAAAGCTGTAAACAAGGAGTATTAATATACTCCCTTATAGATTTTCCTATTCGAGAAGCAAGAAATAGGGGAGTACTTACTCCCTTTACATCAATCTTATTCTAGAAAATCCGTAAATGGGGAGTACTTATGGTTACTATAATCTATTGATCAAACAAAGATGAAAGATTATAGTTACTATAGTCTTAACCTTAGTCTCTTATTTTAAATAGATATATTAATTCATTATTTTTATTTTGACACAAATGTGAGTTTCTGTATACTGCTTACTCAAGCAACACTTATTTCATATATATATATATATATATATGTTAATACACTAATTAAGTTTGGAACATTATTATGGTTGTCGATTTTGTGAATGATCATTTTATACTCCTAAGTTTTGAGGTCATACCAGGGATGTCTTAAGAAAATTTTGAGGCCTAAGGTGAAATATGAAAATAGGGCCTTTAATATAGTTAATAAAAAAATTAAATTTTTAGTATACACATCTTTATAGTAAGCATTGTGTATTTTGTTGACAACAAGAAATCCCATACAAAATATTAATATCTAATTGTTTTTTCTGGCTTTTTAGGATACAAAATTATTAATTATACTTTTATAATCAATTTTTTCTAATATTTCTAGTCAAATTGATAGCATAGCTAACTCATTCAATTTTTCTTGAGACATTATTGAGCTTAGGTAAGATTCTATTGGTTTCAACTTTGAATAGTAGAGCCACCAGGAATCTTACTATTTTAGAACACAACTGTTTTTTTTTTTCCTTTTTGGTTGTTGAAAAAGAAGATAATATAAATCTGACAATAAATGATAAAATAAAAATAAAAAATTTAAGAAATAAAACTTTGATTTATAATGCAAGAGAATTAAACTTAAAGTTATTTGGTTATCAATATTAGAATGTTATTTAGTGATTAGTGTTGAAAAAAAGAAAATTATTTAGTGATAACTAATAATAAGTATTGGGAAAAGATAGAAAAGATAGGAGAATCAAAAGAAACAATATTTAAATTTAATGTTTTTTTCGATTAATTATAACCAACTAATTAATTATCGTAACTTTAAATAATTTCTAAACTAAACGCTACATACTTTTTCTTAGATCTAAGTTTTTTAAGAATGGCGCGGACTCGTATTCCATTCTAGTTTGAAATATTTCTTTTCCAGTATGCTGTTAATCTTATAAATGTGATTATTTCTGTAAACAACAATACCGTGCAGACCCCTGGGAATTGCTTCAAGTTGTTGTCACTTTACTTGTCTTGAGTGTTTGAGTTTTCTGTTCAACCTACAAAAAGTTCATTATTCTAAAACTCAAATGTGGATTACTTTTTATAATACTATTCTTTTTCTAGGGATGAATTATGCAATCCAATACGGGTGTTGTTGAAATTGACACTGCAATTGTTAACCATTCTACTGATTCAGAAACTGGAACAACTGCAAGGGACTATCTAAATGAGTACAATGCCAAGCCTTTCGAGGAAGCTGACAATTCCCAGCATCCGATCTTTCATGGTCTTGTCGACAAGTTGGTTGATTTTGATGAAAACACAGGAAAATAGCGCGTCAAGAAGGTGGCTGAGAGTGGTAATAGATTTGTTAATGCCGAATTGAACGTTTGTTATAAGTGCTGCATTTTTGTTAAATGTTAAAATGCTGAAATATACAGGCGCTCAATTTTATTACCGAGTGAATTTGCTTTACGAGATTGACAAAACATTAGAAAAGGTTCCGACTATCAACGTCATGACTTAATGGCTGGTGCTCTCAGTCTTGTTTGTCTATTCATTTTTCCACAAAGACCTTGGCTTAGAGTATAGTCTCCTAAAGAACCTTAAATGATGCAGGACCCGCCAGGTAGCTACCCAGAAAGCCAGAATACAGGCAGAGATGAAGAATAATTTCTCGGGCAATGAGAAGTCACTGTTTTTTGAGCAGCTGAAAATGGCTCAAGATAAGATCAATGCTAGGTTTTTCAATGAATTTTGTGATAGAAAAAATAATGTAGAATCTGAAAAAAACACGTTTCATAAAGTAATTATTGCTATTGTGTTAAATGATAATTCACTTTTAGAATACAACAATATCATTCCAAAATCTACACTTATCAATTTTGAATATTTTTAAGTATATGAGAATTTTAAGAAAAATAAACTGGAAGCTATATTTTTTGTATGTGAAAACTTGGCAGAATTCACTTTTATATATATATATATATATATAAAGGCACCCTTTATGAAGCATTGCAATGTTTCAAAATATGATTGTTACTAGAAAATTTGTACTTTTTCCATCCAAATAATGCAATTTCTAATCAATCCTGTAAATCACAACCTTCCAAAAGTAATTAAATTTTTTGTCAGAGAAAAGTGCCCTTTAATTAAAATATTAAATACTATTTTATCATCCCTTTAATTTTTTAATTCAATTACTGTTGAACTTGTAGTTGTGTAGTCGCCTATAAAATATAGAGAAGGGAGACTCTTTTCCAATATGGGATAAAACACACATACTACTTTCCCACATATACAAGCTGTTATCAACATTTTTCACTTATTCTATGCACAAGTCTTTCTCACACCAATTGAAATATAACGAACTAAAAGTAAGATGGATTTAGACAAAAAATTGGCAATTACATCGCTATCTCTATTATTGTAGATGCTAGAGTGTTTATTTAAGAAGCCATGACTATATAGCAAAGTGTCAAGTCAAGTGGGGTACAATATGCTGCATTTATCCGACTTGAAGTGGGAATATACCGTAGGAATGTTCCTATAAATATGGAACTAATGGACCACCACTTTCTCAAGCTTTAAATAGAGTTCCAGAAAGCTATAACCTTTGAAACTGCGTTTTATATTTTCACCTTGGGTTTTTTTTATATCCTGGATCATTGATAGTCAAAAAAGAAAATGATCAATCACAAGGGATTAACTATTATGTTACTGCTATTGTTGTTTGTCCTTGTTTCAGATTGCCTGCAGTATGATTCAGTATTTGGTAGAGGAGAATTGAAGTACATACGAAAGGAGAGAGAAGCTCTTCTCAGGGTCAAGGAAGGCCTTATAGATGACTGTGGCATTCTCTCGTCGTGGGGAAGCGAAGACGACAAAAAGAAATGCTGCCAATGGAATGGTGTAAAGTGTAGCAATGAGACAGGTCATGTAATTGGTCTCCAACTTAATCGATTCAGAGGTAAGATTAGTAGTGCCCTGCTTGAGTTGAAATGTTTAAATTATTTGGACCTGAGTTGGAATGATTTTGGATATGATGAAATTCCAGAATTCATTGGTTCCGTGAAGAATTTACAGCACCGGGGTTTTAAGTTCTCTATTTTTTCTGGGCTTGTTCCTCATCAGCTGGGGAAGCTTACAAACCTTAGGACACTTAACCTCGGGGGTAATGAACTCACATTTGCAAACCTCAACTGGCTTTCTCATCTGACTTCATTGTCCCTGCTTGATTTGAGCCATTCTTACTTGATTGGTACAAATTTGCTACAAGAGATATTGAAGCTTACGTCGCTGAAAGAATTGTACCTGAGTTTTTGTTGGATTCCCACATATTTCTCTGTTAATTCTCCTTCCACATCTCTTTCTATTCTTGATCTATCCTGGAATGGGCTCACTTCTTCTGCATATCGTTGGTTGTTCAACATAAGTACAAGCCTCCGTAGCATAGACCTGTCTCATAATGACTTACTTGGCACCATTCCTGATGATGGCTTTGAAAGATTTACTTTTCTTGAATATCTTGATCTGTCATGGAATTGGTTGATAGGTCGAATTCCAAAATCCTTGGGGAATTTAAGTCATTTGCAAACATTAAATCTATCTCGCCAATAGCTTATCAGAACCCCTCCCCAATTTATTTTACAAGTTATCTGTGGGCGCATTCATTAGAGATTTTGCAGTTGGATAGAAATAAAATTTATGGATCATTGCCTGATTTTACCCAATTTTCATCCTTAAGGATTTTGGAGTTATATGAAAATCAATTGAATGGGAATTTTCCAAACAGCTTTGGACAACTGTCTAGGCTTGAACATTTGGATTTGTCTGCCAATCAAATCACAGGAGCAGTACCAGACTTGAGAGCACTTGTTTCGTTGAAAGAATTATATCTCATAGGCAATAAACTGGCATCGCTACCTGCAAGTCTTGGGCAACTCTTCATGCTTGAGATTTTGTATGTTTCTTTCAATTCCTTACAAGGAACAATCTCTGATGCTCACCTCTCAAAACTCCAAAACTTGAAAGACCTGGATTTGTCTTTCAATTCGTTGGTCTTGAATTTCACTGCCGATTGGATTCCTCCTCTTTAGTTGGATGTAAGAAAACTAGCACCTTGCAACATGGGCAATCTCTTCCCCACATGGCTTCAAAATCAAACTAATTTTCTTGTGCTTGATCTCTCTTCTGCTGGTATATCAGATGAAGTGCCTAAATGGTTGTGGGATTTATCTCCAAGAATATCTTATTTAAACGTCTCTCATAACCAAATTAGTGGTAGGATACCTAATTTGTCATCAAACTTCGTTGGTTCTCCTATAATAGATATTAGTTTTAATAATTTCTCAGGTTATCTGCCATTGTTTTCTCCCAATTCCCAGATATTGCAACTCTCCAAAAATAAGTTTGGGGGATCAATTTCATCAATATGCAAAAATGCTCCCTATCATTGGTTGGGCATACTTGACCTCTCAAATAATCAGTTTTCTGGAGAACTTCCCAACTATTGGGAGAACATGACAAGCTTAAAGATTCTCAATTTGACTAGCAATAAATTTTATAGCAATGTGCCACATAGTTTAAGCTCTCTTAGTAACCTCCGTACATTGCACTTACATGATAATAATTTCTCTAGGGAGTTGCCCTCTGCTTTGAAGAATTGCGAAAATTTGGAAATGATTGATGTTGGAGGAAACCAGCTATCAGGAAACATCCCAACTTGGATAGGAACACACCTTGAATATTTGATAGTTCTCAGCCTTCGACACAATTATTTCTACGGAAGCATCCCTCTAGAAATCTGCCATCTAACTGAGATTCAAATCTTGGACCTCTCTTGGAATTCTCTATCTAAAAGACTTCCTCCATGCTTCAACAATATCACTTCTTTGGTTCAGAACACTAAAACAACTAAAAGAACTATTAATTTACTTGGAATTCCTAGTGATAATCCTTATGATTTTGTTGAGATCATTGACCATGCATTGGTACAATGGAAAGGACAAGAGTCTAAATATGGAAAAACACTAGGACTTCTTAGACTCATTGATCTTTCAAGCAATAGGTTCATTGGAAACATCCCTCACGAGTTCTCCGACATGAGAGCATTAATTTCTTTGAACTTGTCAAGAAATTATTTGAGTGGAAGCATAATTTTAGACACTAGTTAGATAGAGATGCTGGAATGTCTTGATTTGTTAGTAAACCAATTCTCTAGTGAGATCCCTCTTAGCCTTACAGAATTGCATCATTTGGTTGTTCTAGACTTGTCAAACAACAATTTGTTTGGCCTAATTCCAATTGGCACTCAATTACAAAGCTTTAATGCATCTACGTATGCTGGGAATAGGGAACTTTTGGGCCACCCTCTAACAAGATGCCCAGGAGATGATCTTAATCCACCCACAGTTGATAATGCAAAGCCAGAGAATGCTGATGAGGAAAATGATAGCTTTGTAACCCATGAGTTTTACATATCCATGGTCTTAGATTTCATTGTTGGATTCTAGGGAATTACTGATACTTTGGTAGTCAAGAACTCATAGAGACATGCCTATTTTAATTCCTTCAAGAGGATTAGAGATTGGTTGTATGTGACAACAAAAATATATGCAACGAAACTGAGAGGCAGCTTAAGGGCCAATGTGAGTATATCTAATTCAATTATTTGACATCCTTTTGTTTTAGTTATAAGGGGGATTTGTCTTTTTGCATCATTGAAATTCATGGAAGGACTAAAGTTGTCAATTATTTTATTTTTTCTTCTTAAACAGTAGTTTGAATGTCCAAATTGGAGGGACTTCTGCCACTTGTTTTGCTTTCTTGGTAAGAAATTTATTCCCTCTTGCATTTTCTAAGCTCAAAAGTCTTAGTTATTCTATTTATAATTTGGTGGCAGGTATGTAATTCAAGATGTCTGCTTCTAGAGCTCTATGAGTAGAAGGAATTTATTCAGCATTTCACAGCTGAGAGTTGTTCCATCTATCAATAAAAGTGCAATTGAGGATGTTTTATTCTAGCACTTCATGAGTAGAAAGAATTTGTTCAACATTTCATAGTTGAAAGTTGTTCAATCTACCGATAAAAGTGCAATGCTCGGCCATATAAAGTTCTCTCTTGTGTTTCAACATATCATTGCTATTCTTGTTCTTTTCTCTTTCTTAAGTATGTAAAGCATTCAATCATTCATACATAGTTATATAATATGATTGTATAATTTAATACATACAAATAATAAGATTATATGATTTAATTATATCACAAATGAACCAATTATGTGCTATCAATGCATTCATAGTTATAGAGTCTAAGCTCTTTTTAAATTTCTAATGGAACCACCTTTATAGACACTAAGTCTGATACTGACATACATACAAAGGCATTTAAACATATTTGTGAACAAGTGAGCCTAAGTTGAACTCAAACAGATTTTATTGTCTCAAGATATATAGATAGCAAGCATAATGATCATAAACAAGAATTTTAGCAGTTAGAAAGAATATCAAATGAGAGGCCAACAAATTACCTAGATTGCATTGGTTTCCACAATTATGTTTTACAAATCAACTTTTTAACATCATCTCCTTTCACAAAGGTATTTAAAAACTACATTATATTACACAAAGGCTAATTATACAAAACAATTTGCATAGAATTACAACCCCATCTCACCAACTCTTAGACCACTGGATCCCCGAAAACCAAGCAACCCTTGCCCTCTTCAATCACTCTTTCCCCACCAACCCCACCACCAATCCCCAACCCCGCACCCACAAAGAGAGAGAGAGAGAGAGAGAGAGAGAGAGAAGTGAAATAAAATAAAAACAAGTAAGACCAAACATAGAAGTAACAAAAAACAAAAGACCATCATAATATTGATGTGACCTTGACAGAGTGATCAACCAACCCTGTCAAGAAGATGGGCAATGTTGGATGCCAATCTACTATTGTGATCGATCCACCATGAGAAAGAGTTCTCACGCCACTCATTTGATTGCAAACCTATCCACAATAAAGTAAGAAAAAAGAGAACAATCATTGTAAAAAGCTTGTTTTTCGTCTTTTTAAGTGCTCAATCATTGAGATAAGGTGAGAATGCTCACAAGAAAAAAAAATCAGACTGCTTTGGTTTCCTGGTATATTGGTGCTATTGTTGAACTAGATGTCATTAGAAGTCTCCTCCCTTCAAAATCTAAAGCCATCTCATGTCTCTAATGAGATGAATTCTCAAGCTTTCAAAACCTAGATTAGACAATTAATTAACTAATTACAAAAGTTCTTAATTTGTACTAATCGTTATAAGAAACTTAATACCATTCCTAGATTAATAAACTGAACCCTATCTAGCATGTTTCAACATATAATTCAAAATAGACAAGTCGCTACATATAATTCAAAATAGACAAGTCGCTTGTGGTGATACAGCTAGTTTTGGGATGAGAAGAATTAGGGAAATATAACCCTTCTTGAGGATGGATGGTAAGAGTCGGCCAAGATTTGGTGGTTTTGATGGCTCTGGTGGTTTCTACAAAGAAAGACATGGTAATTCTTCCAATGTAAATTCAATTTTTCTCCTTTTTTGTCATTGATCATATAAAGAAGATAATTTCATATATAAACCACAGGGCCAAATATCCATCTTTATGCTGTGGAAGCATAAACAGGCATCAAATAAATGGAAATTGGAGTTGCCAAATGAAGAAAAAAAAT
>JACGDI010005740.1:25651-35885 GCA_014898725.1 Jacaranda copaia | reverse complement strand
GAACTAAGACTTTGAATTTCAGAGAATCTATTGTTGAATAAGATGGTTGATATACATCTATAGTAAAAGAGCAGGACACGGTAATTATGCCGTATATGGAATTTTTCCTATACTCATAAAGAAAGACAAAATTCAGGCTCATTCTGTTCTCAAGTGAACTGATTATCTTACATTCTCGTGGAGTTTTATTTTTTCTTGAATCTTTTATTACTACTCGAATATATAACATAGTGAAATAATTTCATAAACTGAATATTTTCTGGTCCCCAGCAGCGGTCTGGAATAAAACGGATAAGAATTTTTCTGCAGAAAATGCAAAACTTTAAAAATAAGGCACAAGGTTTGAATGGGGACAAGTTTTCCACAATACTAAATTGTCTTGAAATATTCCCTTTCCTTTTTCTTCTTAAAGGGTAGGCTGAAATTACTTTCCCCAAATTTCGTCGACGGTTGATCTTAGTAAAACGCGTCTTTGTCTGCCACAACCACCTTTCTCCTTCTCATAAATATTTCTTGAAATTTCAATCTGTTAAAATACAAGGATTCCCAATAACAATAATCAAAATAAGGCTATCACATAGTACTATATAATGTCGTGATCATTAGAAATTTAGAAAGGCCATAAGATTTTTCAATATATCTGTGGCCAGATCTAAATGTCTATGATTTATGACAACTGGGAGAGACTGATGGCAGCAGTGTTGAAAAGAGAGGAGTTCTGGGAAATGTGCCATGCCCCCCCGAGCCCTACCATCAGTTCTATATCATCAGATTTCGATTCCAATTCAAGTTTTTATTTAGATGAAGACTCCAAATCTACGAAATCTGATGGTCAAGAATCTTCTAGCGAAATTGTGGAAGAATGGGCTGAACAATATGAACCAGGGGTGCGTATTACACTTGTGTCCTATATAGACGGAACCAAGGAGATCAAATGGATACGTTTCAGGTACTTCTTGATCACTCGGGTTGACATTTTTGTCCCTAAAAATCATTTGGGTCATCATGAATTTGTCAACAGATGAACTTACACTGGAGAAATTTCTTATTTTTGGCCTATTTTTCTATGTGCAGCCGGACAAGATTCAACGAAGAAGAAGCAAAAACCTGGTGGCATGACAACCGAGAAAAAGTTCACAAGAAATATGACATTACCGTCGGGCTTGGCCAACAACTTAGAAAATCATCAAATTTGAGCGAGGCTGGATTAGCCTCCAGTGTGCCGTTTCTTGGCGAAAGTGAAGAAAGTAGTACATCTTCTGAGGAACCTGATGAACCCATCTCGCCTGGCGGTAACGGACACCCACTATGGGGAACTGCGAGCCACGTTGTGGATCAATGGGTTGTAGAATATGAGCCTGGCGTTTATGTAACAATTGGAGAATTTGGAAAACTCTCACGGATTCGTTTCGAGTACGTGCTTCACACTCAAACTACTCTTTTTGCCTCTAAATGAATGCCACTATTTGAATGCTAAATAGGCTTTTAACATGAAGTTAAATAAGTGAAACTTTATATGACGATGATTAAGTTCATAGTCAAACATGCATCAATGGAGGTTTTACCTTCAATAAAGACAAGCATCTTTGAGGGAGGGTAAGAGAGAGGGGATAGTATGAGCATCGCTCGTTAGAATACCACTACATACCTTTTTCCATTCTCCTCAGTTGAGGAACATGATAATATTTGATAAGAATTGAAGAGGATGAGGATTGGACATAGGATTCTCTTACCCTCCCTTCGAAGAACTTTGTGTTCTCATGAGGACAAAACTGCTCCTACAAGTGCTGATTGGACAATGTATCTTAAAAATAAGCTCTCTATTTAGTATTTTAAAAATTGGATTAGATCAATTGAATTGGTGATTAGATGCCAATTTGATCCGAATGAAATTTAAAAATTAGACATTAATTGACCTGGTGCCACTCGGCCAATAACCAATTTAATTGGTGGTAGTTCGACCAATCAATTGACCATTGATTCATTTATTTTTTATATTTTTGCATGTAAAAATTAAATAAAAAAGTGCAAATGTAAAAATAAGAAGAGAGATTGAGAATTGAAGATGATGACTAAAGATTTGAGCACATAGTTTTTTGAAACACTAGTTTATTTTCTTTGAACTCAATGAACTAGTAGTTATATATGAATATTTAAAATTATTGTCTTATTTTATTTAATCTCTCTTAGATTATGTTGGATAAGGGCTGGTAAAAAGCTTGTTTTAAGTAGACTCACAACATGAAAGAGGAATCACTTGGATTACTGTTAAATAATTTTGTTATATTACTTTTGATTAAATTATATATCTATAATTGATTAATTGTGAAATGATATTTCGAAAAAGAACAACTTAAAAATGAGTATGCTAGAATTAAAATCATAAATAATTTTTTCTATATTATTGAAATTTCCTATTTTTTTTTATTATATTCTAAAATTTTATATATCTATAAAATTAAATATAATTATTACCTGATTATGACATCACATTAGTCGAACAAATCCAATCTATCGAACTAATAATCAGTTTCATCGCTGACTTTTTGTCTGATTGCTTTTAAAAACATAGCCTTTATTGACCAGTCCAATTATCATTAACATAGTTTATGATTTTCACCATTGGAATTAATTTGCTCCCATTTATTTTTTTCAAGTGACAATGCTCTTGAAGAGTAAAACTCTATCTAAGAAATGAAATACGCTCCAATTACAATCTCTTTCCTTTCTTTGTGCAGCCGGGGAAGATTCGAGATGCACCAAGCAAAGGCCTGGTGGCTCCAGAATCGAGAAAAAGTTATTGAGGCTGCACTAGCCATCGCTTCGTGCTGAAGAGGCAGTTCATCAAAGCACTAAGGAAAAAAGAAAAACAGATCCATTCTTGGAGGCCCTTATTATCTTCATTTAATCCTTTTCTATTTTGTTTCTCTTCAGCTGTATAAACCTTCATTTGTGTATTTCTTGTTATGCAGTTATCTTTTGTCTTAATTTTATCCTGTGGTAGCCTTTTTATCGACCAAGATACTTCGTACCAATTCCACACGTCTTCTTTAACGTAGAAATATTCTATCATTTGAAAATTTTTAATAAATTATAATGTCTTTATTTACAGCTTAATTATTCTGAATTAGTGCTTTCTTATTCTCCGTTTATGTGGACTAGCAAACTAATCCTTCTAATATCTTTTCATAGCAACTGTTATGCCCTAAGATATACTGATCTTGAGATTATGTGAATACATAATCATATACCTGCCTGATTAGATATTTTCCCTCAAGTTTTCTTTTCTTTAGCATTTTCGTTTCTTTTTCTCATCAAAATTCCTGAAATAAACATAGTTTAACACAAAAAGTGCATAAAATGGAGTCCATGAAAGCAAGCTATATAATTATACAACAGTTTCAATGACTTGATTTGTCTGAATTTGATTAAAAATTTTGAGATATTTCACAAAGTATTTTGTGTATATGAACATATATATGCACGTTTGTGCTTTGCTTACTTAGTACACATTAGAAAATGGAGAGAAAACGCAAATGGAGGCACTAGTTGAAGCTCTTAAGCAGTTGTCAATGAGAATGAAAATTGTTAGAAGAATTACGACCCTATGCGAATTAAAGTGGCAACATTTGTGAATGAAGTGATGACCCAATTTCCTTGGTAAATTGAGGAAGCTCTATGTAGCTACTATACAAGAACTTATATATTGTATATATGCAAAACCAAACATGTCTTGTAGCTTTTTACAATGTTCTACTAAGATTTATGTTCTTCCAAGTGCATTTTCTTTTGTTTTTCTTCTTTCCACACCTTCTTTTGTTGTTTACATGGACTCTTTTCTACTTTGGGAAAAACGATTGTGCCATGTTTTCTCCTACAGTTAAATCTACTTTAAATTTGAGGCATAAATTTTGGTCTTATATATCTCATATCAGAAAAGTCAATAATATATTACATACTAGGTGTTATCTCACCTTAGAGAAGTCGAAAATACTATATAAATTATTTATAAGTTGTTTTTCCTTTTTGACCTAGTTATTTTACTGTTTTAGACAAAAAAACCCATCAAATCTTCATAGGACAATATCTTGACATGCCTAATTTTTCACATTTGATGCCAAGTTTGGTCATCACCAATTGATACATATAATAATCCATGTCATGATCATCACATAGCACATACATTTTCCAAGCATTGTTTGGGTGTGAAGCTGAAACAGAGGTGTCTAGGAATTACGTACGGCAACTGGGAGAGGTTGGTGGCTTTGCAGAAGGAACGACTGCAAGGAAAAAAAATCCCTTCTTTCAGCTGCCACCATAGCCAAGCTTGCTTGGTACAATGAAGGAAGCCAAAGGATCATTTTTCTGATGTTTGTGGTTAGAAAATTGAAAAACAGTCCAAAATAGCATCGTTGATCAGCTTATGTTTATGTGTACGGTGACAGTATTCTCACTGATTTTTGTATTTTGCAGCTAATGAGGATGAAGTAGTCCACCTGGGATAGGTCACGAGATTTTCCTTATGCCAACTACAAGTTGCAACAGATAATTTTAGTAACAAAAATCTTCTTAGAAGACTTGAATCTGGTATGGTTTACAAAACAAAGTTGATTGGGTGATTCGTAGTGGAAGCCATAAGAGTAAAAGAAGAATGTTGTTGAGATGGAGAGCTGCAGTTTCAAAGAGAGGTGAAGTTCAGCAGCCCGGCTGCACATCAAAATTTGCTCTGCTTGTGTGGCTTTTGCAAGATGCCCACAGAAAGTCTGCTGCTGGTTTATCATTTTATGGGCGCAAGTTTTGCAATATGCTTAAGAGGTAAGCATTAATTCACAGAGCTATATATTCTTGTTTGTTTTATACTTTGTAAAATCGCAGGTATGGAGAGGATTTGGGTGAAAAATCATAAAGTCATATTAATTTCCTTGATTTGTATGGCTATGTTGGTCTCCCACTCATAGCCAATTTCTTAGTTTTATAGTAGTGTATTAACATCTGATAATGTTTCTAATCAGCTCTGCGAATCATTGTTGCAGACAGACCTAATTAATCACAATCTCTGCTTGATTGGAGAATAAGAAAGCAGATAGCATTGGGTTCAGCAAGCAGGACCTGTTTATTTACATGAACAAAATCTGTTTCTGAGGACGCTGGGAGGTGATCTTTTGGTTAAGAGATTGGAGAAAATGCACAGAAGATATTTATGGTTCAAAATATTATTGGCGAATATTGCAGACTGATTCAGAAATTCTCATTGATGGCTGTAAAATTAGAGTTGATTCAATAAAAATGATGTGGATAAACCTCATCATATGAGAATATGGCAAGAAATTTTAAGTATAACGTTTAATATATGCGGTTATATATTGAATGGTCGAAAGACAATGAAATTCACTGATTAGTTTGTAATGAAAATAAAGTGCTTTACAAAACTAATTTTATGATAGAATTTCTGTCACAAATTGAAAAATCATATTTAGGTTATAAAATTTATGATGGACTCTTTATATCAATATATAGTTTTCGCAATTTATATCCGTTACAGGTATCATGATTAATACATTTTTTTGCTCATTTTATTAAGTTTGTTAGTAATTTATCAAAAATTCATCACAATTATTTTCAAATAGTGACAGAACCCTCTTCGTCATAAATTTTCTATTAGTGAAAGGGTGTTTTCTTGTAGTGTATAACCCATGAGTTTTATGTATTTGTAGTCTTGGGTTTCATTGTTAGATTTTGGGGAGTTATTGATACTTGGTAGTCAAGAACTCATGGAGAAATATCTATTTTAATTTCTCTAAGAGAAGTAGAGATTGGTTGCATGTGGCAATAATTATATATGCAACAAGACTCAGGGCAGTTTAAGGGTCAATGGAAGTATATCTAATTCAATTATTTGAAATGTTTTTATTTTAGTTGGAAAGGGATTTGTCTTTCTACATCATTTGGATTGACATAAGAAATTAACCTATCAATTTTTTGGTTTTTTCTTCTTTAACATTAGTTTTGATGTTCAAATTTTAGGGCCTTATTGCCACTTGTATTACTCCCTCAGTAAGATATTTACTTCCTCTTGCATTTTCTAAGCTCAAAACTCTTAGTTATTCTATGTATAATTTGGTGGCAGGTACGTAATTGACAATTTCTTCTTCTAGTGCTCCAAGAGTAGAACACATTTGTTCAGCACTTCAGAACTGAGAGTTATAAAGTACTATTAATCCAAGTACAGTTATGGAGTTTGCACTCTCTTCCCATTTTTAGCATAACCCACTTAACTAACGTATGGAGGCATTTAATGAGCTCATTTGGCGCCTGAGTTTAACTCCTTAGGCAGATTTCATGCGCACAAGCTGCATTGGTGGCATAATTGTCGCGAACATGACTTCAGCAGTCAGAAAGAATGTAAAATGAGGTCCAATAAATTGCAACCATTGTCTTGGTTAGAAATTTTGTTCTCTCTTGCATTTGCTATGCCCAAAACTCTTAATTATTCTATTGTTACTGCTGTTTTTTGAAGCTAGTCTTTGCTACTATCCATAATGCCAACCATCTAAATTTAGCTGACGTGGTACGACTTTAAAAAAGAATAAGTACATAAAGAGAGAGGAAATGAGTTTAGAGAAACAAAAAGGGAAAAAGTGAAAAAAAGTCTAATATTATCTGGAGATGACTATCACCACCAATATATTTGATTTGGAGTCAGTCCTAAGTCGAATTCGAGGTTAGTCAATTTACATCCATTAGGTCCTAGTCGAGGGTTCCTTCTTGATGGGTCAAGTGTGGGGTTTGGACTTGAAACACACTAAGATTAGCGCTCACTCAATAAAAACTCTCCGAACTTAATAAAAGGACCCTGAGATCCTAGCTAAAGTGTAGAATATAGCAAGAGAACATACCTTATATTCATCTAGTGTTTCAGGTAGATATACTGTTGAGTCATCATCAGACTTGGAGAATTTATCAATGTCTTCAATAGTCTGGTTTTCAACAAATGTAACATCTCGGCTCCTAATCAACTTCTTATGAACTGGATCATAAAAGCGATATCTAAGATTATCTTGATTCTTTTCCTTCTTAAGCTTTCGGCAAAACTTTTTGATGTGCCCTTTTTTATGACAGTAATGACACTCGACGTTGTCATATTTGTTGGATTTGCCTCTGCTCTTATCTCAGCTCTTTGAAATCCTGCTCTGGCTTCTCCCCCTGGTGGTTACAGCTAGTACATCTGATTGAGAAGAATGAGAAGAAGTAGTCCCTTGCGATCTTCGTCTCATCTCTTCATTCAAGACTCCACTTTTGACTAATTCCATCGTTACAACACATTTGAAGCAGAATTTGTCAAAGAAATCTTCAAAGTCTCCCATGACTCCGGTAATGATGCAAGTACCATAAGAGCAAGTACTTCATCGTCATATTTAATTCCCATGCCAGAAAGCTGGTCCACGATCCCTTGAAATTCATTCAAGTGATCTGCTAGTGAATTCCCATCTCGGTATTTCAACTGCATCAGCTTTGTTAAATAAAATAATTTGTTGTTGCCCGTTTTAATCCATATAGACTTTTCTTTAGCCTACAAGCATACTCCTCTTTTCCTTTAACCTTGAAACCCTCTGGTTGTTCCATATAAATCTCTTCCATCAAATCACCATGAAGAAAGGCTGTTTTTACATCCATTTGTTCAATTTCCAGATCAAGACTTGCCGAGCTAGCTTTGTACCGTGGATATGGATTATGCTCTTCATGTTTAATCCGATACACCCATCTATTCTTCATTGTATTCATCTTCCATGGCTTCTTCAAAACTTTCAGGTTCTCCTCCATCAGTCAGCAATACATACTCATCTGTAAAGTATCTTGTAGAGGGTTATCTAACTCTTAAGGATCTCCTTATTGGGATAGAAGAAGCCTGCAGTTCCTCCAATAATGGTGCCAAGACAAGTTGGAGATGATGCTCGAAATAATCAGCAGTGTATAGGTGAAGATGATGCTCCCACTCAGACTGAGCCATCTGAACCAAGAAATAAATTTCTTGGCACCCTCCTCACAAAATTACACACAATTTTGTGGCTATCACTTCTCACAACTTAAAACTAATCGTAGCTAACTCATCACAATTTTTGTAACAAAATTGTGGCTCAAAAACTAATACCTAAACAGTAAACACATATGACATATTTATAGAGGAAAAAACACCGCCCTTCATTCTCCGGAATTGTGTAGAGAGCATTGCCAACTTTTGGTCAAGAATTGTGGCTCAAGTTTGAGTTATTTCCTTTTGCTATTTTTCTTCCTATTACGTTTGCACAAAGAGGGAGATTTGATCCTACTATTCCGCTGCGATATTTATTATCGTGTGTATCTCCCAACATATACTTGGTGGTTGGTGTCGCCCTGCCACATCAAACTTGGCAGCCTATGAGAATGATGCCACTTGTAACCTCCGGATGACCTGGATTGTG
Source organism: Jacaranda copaia (assembly GCA_014898725.1). Taxonomy (NCBI): domain Eukaryota; kingdom Viridiplantae; phylum Streptophyta; class Magnoliopsida; order Lamiales; family Bignoniaceae; genus Jacaranda; species Jacaranda copaia. The sequence continues at coordinate 27,426 of JACGDI010005740.1, read as the reverse complement.
GATTGTGATGGTATCAAGTCCGGTCGGATCTGATCCATGGTAAAAGTTGCGGACTTGTGGATTGTAAGCGTATTAATTTGTCCACAAGCACAGGGCGAAAATATCATTAACCCTGCACCAGATACCAACGCTAATGTGGATATTATAGATAAATTATGTAAATCCTCTTATAAACAATAAGTTGTGCTTCAATAATTGATGTGGTGGTCACTCTCAAGCCTTACCCTTTAGAATTATAATATATTTTCCTTTCACCAGACACATCATTATATTCACCTTTTTCCCCATTTTACTTTCAGAAGGTAATGATTTTTTTTTTTTAGGAGAACCGCAAGGAGTGGAGGGGTTAGACAAGACCCCCAACATGTGAATTAAGCATCAAGCAAAAGAGCCATTACAATGTTTACAAGAGTACAAGAACATGGCTACTTACAATTACAAAAAGCCAAAAGAAAACTTTCGGAAGGTAATGATTATCATTTCTTCTCTTAATATACTATGAAAGTGCACGAAGTGGGATTTCCCGGTTTGATCATTTCTGGGCCTGACTGAAATACAATTCTCTGACCAGTAAACTCAGTCAGAGATGGTTAGTTGTTATGATAACTGGGAAAAGCTAGTGGAGCTGTGACTCGCAGGGAGCAGCTCCGGCAACTTAGCATGGAAAACTTGAGAAGCTCCAGCACCAGATCAGTAATGGATTCAGATTTTAGTTTCAGTTCAACTTCTGAGATGTCTTTTAGAGTATCTCCATCTCCTCTGCAGCCAGATGGACTTAAACTTGCACAAACTGTTAAAGAAGGGAAACAGAGTGGAAGTGGGAAGCTGCCTGGAACGAGAAGAAATTCTATGTGGGAAGGCCTCTCAATCTTTGTGAAACTGCTTGAAATTTTAGTTCTATGTTTTCAATGTTTATATATCTCTTTCACTTACAATATCTAGGATAATTAGAAGGTCATTTTGAGTCTGTCTATGTTTTTTCGCTGCAATAGGCTGTTGATATTAGAGTATTGGAGAAGATTAAACGTGAAACAGAAACAAAGGTTATGGTTGCCTGAATGGTTCCAACGAAACCCTTCTATACTTAAACTAGCATGAGGTTTAAACTTGTAAGAGGTTGGGTGGTTGAATTCAAATATAAGAAAAACAATAGGATAATAATAGTGAGTGTACTTATATGATTCCACTGAGGTGGACTCGCATGGACTATCCTACTTTTAAGGTTGAAATGATGCCAAATGTTTTAATCAGGTGGCTCTCATTTTTTCAGGTTGGAACCGACTCAAACAAGAAGATGTGAATTTTGATGTGTCTCAATATTTTTAATATTGTGTGGCAACATTTTCAGTATCATGAGCCTTTCCCTATATCATCTTGAATTATTTGCAACGCAACAGGGTGGTTTCTCCTTGAAGAAGGGCTATGGCAGAGAGGAAAAGGAACTTCAATGGGCTAAAGCTCAGACAACATTGCATGGCCTTGAACCGATGAAAAATGCTGGTCTTTTCAGCAAGCTGAGCTATAAAGAAGTTTCACAAATGGATGAGGAAGCAAAGAGAAGGGCTGAGATTGCAAGGTTTTTATCCACTTTTTCCATTGACGTGGGAAAACCGGAAAAGACTTGGTAACATAATCTTTTTTCTGTCTTTTTGTTATCATTTGTAGGCTTCAAAAACTGCACACTCTCAAGGGTCACATTGAATCACTTGTAAAAACAAAAGGCCTTGATATTGATTCAATCCCTTATTATTTTTATATTTCATGCACTTTACTCT
>JACGDI010005740.1:7262-18966 GCA_014898725.1 Jacaranda copaia | reverse complement strand
ATGTTCATATATACAAAATACTTTGTGAATTATCTCAAATATTTTAGTTCAATTCAGACACATCTAATCGATTATTTGGCAAGTCTAATCATTGATTTTTTAAGTATACACAAGAGCCCTAGTGATATGTAGTCCAGTGGCATAAGTTTTTCATATAATATGAAAGGTTAAAAGTTTGAATTTTAATGGATTTTTGACATAATGATGTACCATCAATCACCAATTATAAATACTCTTAATCACAAAACGAGAAAGGGATGTGTTTACCCGTCCATAATTTTTCATTCAGTGAAACCCTATTGCTTTTTTAGATATGGAGCTTAAGTCCAATTTATTCGAGAGTATTTCCAGGCCCACCCATGTAGACAACAAATACATTGCATCTGGATAAACACTATTTGTCAATACAAGACAGATCAAAATGAAGCACAAAATTGTATCGTATTACAGTATGGAAATTGCTTCACTGGACATAGGTAAGAACGCACCTGAAGCGCAGTCGTTAAAGATGCATGTGTAGTTGCATGAGGGATCCCTCCAAGTCCGGCTTTCTTTCTCACTTTTAAAAGCAAGCCCCACTTGAATGAACCTTTAAGCGTAACTGGGCCTTGAGCCTAGAGGTGGTACACTCGTTTTGCTTGGATTACAGTCAAATAAACTCAAAAGCAAAGAACAATGAAATTTATTGTTTGGCTTTTTCATTCACAATACATTTTGAATTTTTCGTTTCGATTTATATTGAACCGTCCATTACACAGCTGCATACATATCAAGTGTATAGGACCCACAACCAAGTATTTTTCATGAAAACATTTGCTATACTATCCATTTATTTATGGTATGAAAAAGATATTGAAACACCAATTAGAATATAAAATTTAAACCATCAAAAACAAAATACGCTCATATGTATAAATAAGAAAAAACAGAATAAATCTAGTTAGGTTCTTTTCCGAACAATGCTTTAGCGTGCTAAGGATTGTGTGTCCATTCCTTTATGCAGCATGAGATCCATCTAAAAGAAAAAAATGTATCATTTTAATCCTTGAGTATGGACAATACTCAATAAAGGCCAATGGATACTTTACTTGGCTGTACAATGAGTTGGATAACAAGAAACTATCGGTAAATTTCATCAACGTAGCCAAAGAAATCAACAAACTGACATTTTTGGCTAATGCAGGAAAAAAGGGCATCTCTTACAAAGTTATAGCTAAGTCCAATAAGAATTTTCAGAAAATAAAGATATTTACGTTTTTCACTCTCCAGATAAACTGCATTAATTTCTTGATAGACTATAACAGAAAAATAGAAGGACATATATATTCATCTTATGACAAGTTTACTCCATCTTCAAACTGTATAAAAATTATGATGGATTGAATCAATATCAAGGCCTTTTGCTTTCACAACTGATTCAATGTGACCCTTGAGAGTGTGCAGCTCCTGAAGCCTACAAATGATAACAAAAAGAAAGAAAAAAATTGATTATTTCCCGATGTGCACTGTTGTTTGGAAAAAGAGGATAAAAACCTTGCAATCTCAGCTCTCCTCTTTGCTTCTTCATCCACCCCTGAAACTTCTTTGTAGCTCTGCTTGCTGAGAAAACCAGCAGTTTTCATCGGTTCAAGGCCGTGCAATGTTTTCTGAGCTTTTGCCCATTCAAATTCCCTTTCCTCTATGCTATAGCCATTCTTGGAGGAGAAGCCACTCGGTTTCAAATAATTCAAGGTGATCCAAGAAAAAGCTCATAGTAAAAAAATGCAGCGACACTGAATATGTTCGGCTTGTGCCTGTTCTAACCCAATACTCGACCTCAACAAAGACAAGAGCCTTCCGTTAAAATACTGAACCTTACATCTGTATGGAACTCGAACCACATGATGATAAAAACATGTTCCCTGTTGCTTTTGTATTCTTTTTGTTGTATTTGCATTCGACTACTTGACCTCATGCTGACATATGTATCAGAACCCTCGCAGTGGCTATAACATTTATTTATGACCTTGTCCAACTACATCGATATAGTCTATCTAGAATGTAAGAAGTATTAAAGTGAATAAGTAGACTAACTCAGGACGACCTTGGTGATAATCCCAGATCACAAGGACTTTTTAGTGAAAGAGACATAATTCTAAAAGTGTAAGTCAAGAGAGTGACCACCATATCAGTTATTGAAGCACAACATATTGTTGATAAGAGGATTGAGATAATTTATCTATAATATCCACATTGGTATCGATGTGGGTGCAGGCTTATTGACATTTTTGCCCTATGCTTATGAGTAAGTACCCTTATACTCCACAAGTATGCGTCTTTTACCATGGATTGGATCTGACCCAACTTGATACAATCATAATCCACAATCCAAATCGTCCATAGGTTACAAGTGGCATCATTTTCATAGGCCATCGAGTTTGATGTGGCAAGGCCACATCAACCACCAAATATGTCTACTTTAAACACTAGATAGATATAAGGTAGTTATCTTTTTATGTTCTGTACTTTAGCTCTGATTTCATGATCCTTTTAAACTTAAGTTTGGAGAGTTTTTATTGAGCGACCCTAAGTCAAGTATATAAATAGACTAAGTGAACATGCTTGTGATGGCCAAGGTGACTATGAGAAAAGAGAAAGGTTCTAGGAGCCCTAGAAAGGGAAGTTAGAGGAAGAAGAGTTCTTCCTCAAAAGGCAAACAACCCGAAAAAAGTTCTGGAAGGGTTAAAAAAAAGTCTAAAACTGAAGCAAGTTGTTTCCATTGTGGCGCTCTACAAATTCTTTGGATTTGATTTGTACGGATGTTTGTGGGCTACTAAGAGTTAGTGGGAGAGAATGCTATTCTTACTTCATCACCTTCACCGATGATTATAGTCGATACGGATGTGCGTATTTCATGAAGTACAAATCCAAAGTATCTCATACGGTATGGACATGTGTCTTTCATGTGTATCTCATGAAGTACAAAAGGATCAATTTTTTACAAAATAACTACTAGAGTTATAATTAATTATGAACATAATTTTATATGAAAAATTAGTGAAACAAGCATGTAATAAATCTCCCATTATGTTGTAAAATTTCATATTGAATAGAAGATATGAAATAGATATTAATATTACCATTGTCTTTTGAATTAATTTTTTTGATTAAGTAAAATGAATCATTTTTCTTTTTTTGTTTTTCATCTTGACCCATTTTCAACCCAACTAAGGGTGGCAAAATAGGCTACAAACTATGGGTCCAACCCAACCCACATAGTTTTGAGTTGGGTTGGGTTCCAAAGGTTTGAAAATGGTTTGGGGTGGTTGGGTTGAGATGGGTTTCATTTGGTTTTGGGCTCAAACTGGGTTAAATTTGGTCCAAGCAAAAAATTTAACCAATTAAAAAATAACTTCAAATCAATAATCACAAATTTATATTATTTTCATTTCCTCATTTTAGTTAAAGTCTCATAATTTTGGATCATTGATAATATTTAAATTAAAATAATCATCTTGGAATTAGGTTGGTTGTCTTGGATTTTTCTCAAAATACAATTTTAATATATGAATAATATATGAAAGTAATTATAGGAATATATATTGTATCTATTAATTAAAAATAAATTCTAAATTTAATTTGTTGCTTAACTAATATTTCATGTCAATAGTAAGATTGACATTCAACTTATATTTATTAATTCTAGAAAAATGAAAACTAACAAAATTATTATTAAAAATTTAATATACATTTATTGATGTGACAATGAAGCCATTTTCTTCAAAAGGATCAATTTTTTAACAAAATAACTATTAAAATTATAATTAACTATAATAAACAAAAGTCACTATGGTGAAGGAGATCTTGACGAGAACCTAGTGTACATAAATAGATTGACCTCGAATTTGTCCTAGGGCTGGCTCCAAATCAAGTATATCGTCAAAATAGTCATACTCAGATAATATTATACTTTTTATTCACTCTTCGTATCTGGTTTCTCTAGACTTCTTTCCTCTCTCCTTATGTACTTATTTTTTTTAAAGTCATACCATGTCAGCTAAATTTAGATGGTTGCAAAAGACTGGCACGTAAATAAATTACCTTTGGATTCAAAAACATAGAGGCAACATTGATTTAGTTACTTCATGTGATATTTGTGGTGCCCATTAGATTGTCTTGGTGAAATGAGGATTGCAGATATTCAAGTTAAGCAGGAAAGGAAACGTATCCAAAAAGCCAATTAAGACATATTTTTGCTATTCCTTCTCATTAAATAATGCCTTGGATATTACAGATTACAGGCAACCCATCAATTTGAAAATCCTAAAAAAAGATTTCAACAAGGAAACATAATTATTTCAATGAGAAAAAACATTAAAATTATACAATTTCAAATGATTTGACTTGTAAGCCTCGAGTTTCGATGTGGATAATTGGAAGTAAAGCTCGAGCTTGGTTGAATGTTGTCATAATATCCCAAGACATCGATGCCAGTTAATGTTGTTATAGTCCCTGTGGTTACCAACACCCCATCATCCCCAGTACATCCGGCATTTTGGGCCTCTAATATGGTTTCCCAGCCACACAATACATTCCTATGAGAAGCATTTTCGCCATCTCTTCCTCTATTAAACTCTTCACAAGCTAAGTTAAATGCTTTACCCGTTCTCGCTTGTGAAATCCAAAGCTGCAGACATCAGAAGCCTGGGATATTTGTCGGAAATCTGCTTCTTCTGGGGCATTGTAACCTGCGTTCGGCATTGGAGGCCGATCGTGGATCTCGCTGATTGTGACCAAGCAGTGATCAGATATTCAGCCATATTGTTGGGAGTTAAGAAATGTATTAGAAGGGTTTATATTTCCATGGATTAGCTTCCCACCAATGTTGTGTGAGGATACTATACAAAATTTAATACAAAAACCACTTCTAATTTCCACAATTACAGAAGTAAATAAAACCAAGTCCCTTAAAAGCAACGAATTCTTGTAGAACTTAACTTTTAAGTAATTGAGTTAAATCCCACCAAAGAGTTAATACCGATCACCAAAATTGTGCATTTAAACACAAGGTACTAACAATAGAATAATTAAGAGTTTTGGGCTTAGCAAATGCAAGAGGTAACAAAATTTCTAACCAAGATAATGCTTGTAACTTATTGGTCCTCATTCAACATTCTTCCTAACTGCTATATACTACATAATCTCGTTATTTGCATATATGAACACTTAGCATACTCAAGGAAAAGAGAGGTTTAAAGATAGTAATGATATCTTGAAACAGAATAGGGAACTTCATATGGTCAAATATTGCACTTCATTTGTAGATGAAACAACTCTCAGTTCTACGGTGCTGAACAAATGCTTTCCACTCTTGAGCACCGGAAGAAGAAATCCTCAATTGTGTACCTACCTCCAAATTATAAGTGGAATAGATAAGAATTTTGAGCTTAGAAAACGTAAGAGGGAATACTAAATTTCTTACCAAGAAAGAATACAAGTGGCCATAGTCCCTCCGATTTGTATATTCAAACTATTGTTAAAGAAGGAAAAACCAAATAATCGATCAATTTACTTCTTATGTCAATTTAAATGATGCAAAACAACAAATCCCCGTCCAACTAAAACAGAGAGATATCAAATAGTTGAAATAGATGTACTTACATTGGCCCTTAAGCTGCCCCTGAGTCTTGCCACATAAACAATTATTGTCACGTACAACCAATCCTTGGTCTTGTTAAAGAAATTAAAATAGGTATTTCTCCACGAGTTCTTAACTACCAAAGTACCAATAACTCCCCAAAATCTAACAATAAAACCCAAGACCACAGATACATAAAACTCATGGGTTATAAAGCCATTATCTTCCTCGTCAACATTCTCATGCTTTCCATTATTAGTTATAAGTGGATTTGGACCATCTTTAGGACATCTTGTTAGAGGACGGCCACAAAGTTCACTATTCCCAACATATGTAGATGCATTAAAGCCTTGCAGTTGAGTACCCGATGGAATTTTACCAGACAAATTGTTATTTGACAAGTCCAGAACAACCAAAAGATGCAATTCTGCAAGGCCAATGGGAATCTCACCAGAGAACTGGTTTCTTGACAAATCTAGATATTCTAACATCTCCATCCAACCAATGTCTGAAATTATATTTCCACTCAAATAATTTCTTGACAAGTTCAAGGAAACTAATGCTCTCATCTCAGAAAACTCACGAGGGACATTCCCAGTTAATTTATTGCTGGAAAGATCAATGAGTCTAAGAAGTCCCAATGTTTCCCTATATTCCAACTCCTGCCCATTCCATTGCACCAATGCATAGTTGATGAACTCACTTAAAAGAATTCCAACCATATAAATAGTACTTTCAATTGTTCTATTCTTCTGAACCAAAGAAATGAAATTGTTGAAACATGGAGGAATTCTTCCAGATATAGAGTTCCTAGAGAGGTCCAAGATTTGAATCTCGGTGCGATAGTAGATCTCTAGAGGGGTGCTTCGATAGAAACTATTGTGCCCAAGACTAAGAACTCTCAAGCATTAAAGATGTGTTCCTATCCAGGTTGGGATGTTTCCTGATAGCTTGTTTTCTCCAACATCAATCATTACCAAATCTCTGCAATTCTTCAAAGCAGAAGGCAACTCCCTGGAGAAACTATTGTCATGCAAGTGTAGTGTTCTGAGACTATTTAGAGATCCCACACTATGTGGAATGTTGCCATAAAATTTATTGCTAGCCAAATTGAGAATGATTAATCCTTTCATGTTATCCCAACAATTGAGAAGCTCTCCTGAGAACTAATTATTTGAGATGTCAAGTACGACAAGCAAACCACAGGAATTTGTGCATATTGATGAAATTGATCCTACAAACATATTGTTAGAGAGCTGCAATCCATGCATCGGGGATGAAATAATGGTAGATGACCTGGGAAATTATTAAAACTAATATCTACAATCGAGATTGATGACAAATTAGGAATCCCACCACTAATGTGGTTATGGGAGACGTTTAAATAAGAAATTCTTGGAGACAAATCCCACAGCCCTTTAGGCGCTCCATCTAATATACCAGCTGAAGAGAGATCAAGGTCAGAAAAATTAGTTTGAGTTTGAATCCATGCAGAGAAGCGAGTGCCCCTGTTGCAAGATGCAAGTCTTATGACATTCAACTACAAAGGAGGAATCCAATCGGAACTGAAATTCAAGACCAATGAATTTTAGGACAAATCCAGTACTTTCACACTCTGGAGTTTCGAGAACTCAGCATCAGAGATTGTCCCTTGTAAGGAATTGAAAGAAACATCCAAAATCTCAAGCATGGAAAGTTGCCAAAGACTTTCAGGTAGCGTTGTAAGTTTATTGCCGCTGAGATGTAATTCTTTCAACGAAGGTGCTCTGAAGTCTGGCACTGATCCTGCAATTTGATTGCCAGACAAGTCCAAATTTTCAAGCCTTGGAAACAGCTCAAAGCTGTTTGGAAGAGACCCACTCAATTGATTATCATATAAGTACAAAATCCTTAAGGATGAAAATAGTGTAAAATCAGGGAATGAGCCGTAGAATTTATTTCCATCCAACTGCAAAATCTCTGGCGACTCCTTTTCAATTTGTGCAGGGATTCGAATAAGCTAATCTCTGACAGTTTTAGTGTATGCAATCGACTTACATTCCCCAAAGATTTTGGAATTCCACCTGTTAATAGATTACCTGACAGATCAAGATACTCAAGAAAAGCAAATCTCCCGAAGGCATCAGGAATGGCAGGTAGGTTATTTTGGGACAGGTCTATGCTGCAGAGACTTGTACTTATGTTGAATAGCCAAAGATATGCGGAAGAAGTGAGGCTAGTATAAGATAGATCAAGAATAGAAAGAGATGTAGAAGAAGAATTAACAAAAAAAATAGGTGGGAATCCGACAGCCACTCAAGTACAATTCTGTCAGAGAAGGAAGCTTCAATATTTCTTGTAGCGAATTGGAACCTTTCAAGTAAGAACCACTCAAATCAAGTAGGGACAATAAAGAGAGATGAGAAAGCCAGTTAAGGTTTGTGAACTCCAGCTCATTTCCCCCAAGATTAAGTGTCCTCAGTTTGGTAAGATTCCTTAGCTGATGAGAAACAACCCCTGAAAAGCTAGAATGCTCAAAATCCAAGTGTTGTAAGTTCTTTTGGGAGCCAATGAATTTTGGAATTTCATCATATCCAAAATCATTGCCACTCAGATTCAAATCATTCAAATAGTTCAACTCAATCAATGCACTACTAAGCTTACCTCTCAATTCATTAAGTTGGAGACGGATTACATGACTTGTCTCATTGCTACACTTTACACCCTGCCATTGGCAGCATTCCTTTTTGTCGTCTTCACTTTCCCATGATGAGAGAATGCCATAGTCATCTATAAGGCCGTCCTTGACTCTGAGAAGAGCCTCTCTCACCTTTGCTATGCACTTCAATACACCTCTACCAAATACAGAATCATACTGCAGGCAATCTGCAACAAGGACAAACAACAATAGCAGTAACATAATAATTAATCCCTTATAATTGATCATTTTTTTCTTGTTTTCCGGGTATCAACAAAAGGCACAAAATCAAAAATATGGTTTCAAAGGATATAGCTTTCTGGGATTCTCTTTAAAGTTTGAGAAAAGCTTGTTGTATTGGTTACATATAGAAACTAGTACTTATAGTAGCATTGCTCCAAAAGCAGGCCCACAGCAAGACTTTACTCTATAATCATTCTTTCTCAAATTAAATGTGGTTTCTTCTTTGCAATTGGTAGACAGTTCTCTTGAATGTTGTCTTCCTCTAGACGACCTTGTCTACTCAGAGTCTACTGACCCTTAAATTCAACTAAACCACCAGAGGGCTCCCCAGAATGCAGTGCATACAGAGATGAGTAATTTTCTTAAGCAGTTGAAAAGGGCAGCTCAAGTATAGATAAATGCTACAGCTTGGAGAGTGAATTTTTTATGGTATTTGGCTTGTCGTTACACAAAATAAAAACATGCTAAAAGTCAGAGGAAAGGTTTCCAAGTGATTATACAGAATTTTGTTCTTCTATATATATATTTTCTATCAAAGAGAAGAAGCCAAAACAAAAGAACAAAACAGTGGCACTCCCACATACAACGTTGCTGAAGAAGAATCCTTCAACTTTGAAAATTGTCAATATGACAAAATGGTCTTAATTGGCTTGCATATACAGACGAGTGCGGAAACAATATGAGGTCATTAATTAAGAAACTAACATTACAAAGTCCCCTTACCAAAATTATGCAGCAGTCTTAGATTCTTATTTCAATCTCTTTGGTTACTCTGTCGTTTATAAGATATAATGCAGAAAAAATTATTTTTTTAGTCCTTTCAGTTTTGTTTCAATTGATGCTATTAAATCTTCTAATTTGTTCAGGCACTTTAGGAGCTCGACCACAGTACTATAAATGCATACGGATGCAACTTACAACAAAAGCAACAATGTCTAGAATATTGAGACATACCATAACATGTTTGATATAAGATCTTTGCTAATTGGCAAACAAAAGAATCAAAAAATAAATATCTAGCCAAATTCTTGCCTGTACCAACTATTTATTAACTCCGTCCAAATCCCAACGCTAAAAAGATAAGCCCAGAAAAGAATCATCAGTTATTTGGGATTGACTAAAGTATTAGACAGCCGTCGAGTCAAAATCCATCTATTGAGACGCAATCTTGATTTCCCTCTCCTAATAGGCTTAGCGTTCTTTCGTTCAGCTCCACCACCCTGTTGATTCTGGTGAGTCAAAGGGAACTTAGAAGAACTATTAGGAGCCACCGGAGAACTTGAACCAGGACTGGCCCCTGACCCTGAGGTTGTGGAGCCACCACTCGGGGCCCTCGAGTGGTCATGGCTTAACTGCCAAAGCTCATCCGTCCCGGCGTGGCTCGGACAAGCCTCTCCCAAGTCATCTTCAAAGTCCTCTCTTTTCAAGATGACTGAAAATGAGTGAAGTCCGTAAGAAGCTATATAAAGTTGAAAGTTCATAGACTCCGTGGGATTGTCTTAATGTCGTAGAAATTTCTATGCAGGCAGGGTTATTGATTACGTAGTCGAGTGTGAAACTGAGCCATGGCCAAAAAACTAACCCCGCATAATGTATGACAAGGATTCTTCCTGGATTCCCCACTTGGTCATGATATGCAAAAGAAGTCTTCGCACAATATTAAATTTGTTTTTATAAATTAAATAGTTGAAACCACACTAAATTATGAAATAATAAATTTATTTTTTCTAAAGATATAAGTCATAATAAGTTTGTATTTTAATTAATAATTTTTAAAATGTTTAAAAGCATCCATGTTGTGTATATCAAACATTTTCAAGTTTTTTTAACATTTATTTTTTTAAATTAATAAACCACAAGTTTAACCATTATTCTAATTCGTTACATTAATCCCTTTATTACGGTTATTTTATTACAATTGCACCCACATGCACATGGCACATGTAAAAATAGTACAAGGGCATTTTGATCAAACAAAGAGGTCAAATCCTATTATAGTCAACTGCAATGTAAAATTGGATTTTAACAAAAATTCAATGATAACGTCAGCAATCTGTTAGTTTAACTAACGATAAGACCTATTTGTTAGATGGCAACATATTACAAGTGAGGTAAATATAATTTCCTAATCCACTAGGGAAGTTTTTGTTACTACTCCAACCCTTAGGGAAGGTGTAGTAATTATCCGATCGATCCCTAAGTAGTATTCAATGCAGGGATCATAAGAAAGCCCACAAGATTTTGGGCATTTTACCATCTGATTATTATGTATCATAATTGGATCCCAATCCTAGTTCAAGTTCTAAATTTGATAAAAACTTGAAATCTGCAAAATCAGAAGTTCAAGACTCTGCTGAAAGAAACAGCAGTTTTCATCGGTTCAAGGGCGTGCAATGTTCTCTGAGCTTTGGCCCATTGAAGTTCACTTTTCCTCTCTGCCATAGGTGACCTTCTTGGAGGAGAAACAACTCTATTTCAAATAATTCAAGATGATTTAGCAAAAGGCTCATGATACTAAAAATGTTGCCACACAATATTAAAGATATCCCAATGCATCAAAATTCACATCTTTTTGTTTGGGTCGGCCTCAATTAAAACATGTGGCAGCATTTCAACATAAAAGTAGGGTGGTCAATATAAGTCCACCTCAATAGAATCATATAAATACACTCATTATTGTTAGAGAAAATTGCCAAACTAAGACCATAACCATGGTCATTTCATATTTTAGGATCGAAATTTGGGGTAGGATTAAAGTAGGACCAAAACTCGTTAAAAATAAAAAATAAAGTACAGCGGTCACCGAAAAACACAGTTAGCACTGGTGATTGCTTGCATGGCACTTACGTGATGCAGATGAGGAAGAATGGAATAAGATAATTGTTTATTGTCTTTTTTTATATTTATAAATACTTTAATCTCTTTAAATTTAATTGTTTCAAAAATTATTTTTATATATAATCTTACTAAATAAAGTATTTTAAATAATGTTGTTATTTCATGTTATTGAATATGCTTTTTAATTTTCTTATTCTTGAATCACTTATTATTTTATTTTAATAAATAAATAATTCAATTAAATTTAATTAAATTGTTTTCAATATACTTATTATTTTATTATTTAATATGTACTCAATTAATAAATATCTTATCTAATATTATTGAAT
>JACGDI010005739.1:102061-127062 GCA_014898725.1 Jacaranda copaia | reverse complement strand
ATGCATCTTGATCATTCTTTCAGATATGGGAAAGAAGGACCAATCACACATCTTTGAGAAAAATTAGCTTATAGAATTAACACGTTTCTAACTTTAAACACTAAGTGGTTCTTCTGAGTCTTGTTCCTGATCTTTCCAAAGGTGGATTGTATGGTTAATGTTGTCGGTATCAGAGCATCTGCTTGCAGAACAAAACCAACATGAAGATATGTGCTTAGTCAAATCCGTGATGCATGAAACTTTTCATCAATATTTTTCTCTCCAGATTATAAATGCCTTTTTCCAATTGTGATAAATACCATTTCCATGATGGTGCTCTCATCATCATTTTTTTGGTTGTCTTCCATTCTTTCTGCCTGTAGCTCAACTATCTGATAAAATTCTATATCCTCAGCCACATTAACAATTCTGATGCTTTATGCTATACATTAATGTGCTTGAATGTTCTTCCAACTCAGAATTCAAAATCTCCTGATTTTCTTATTTATGATGATGATCGTAAATAGGGCTACCCTAACATTGTTTTCAGCTGTATATATGCCTTATTGAGTGGCTGAAATTTGAATTGCGATAGTACTTTCAGCATCCCATATTGAACCTTTGCTGAGACTTTTTCATCAGAATCAAATTCTTATGTTTCACTAATTTTATTGAAGATGATAATTCGGAGGTATACACAGAATCAAGATTTTAAACTTATTCTCAATTTGACAATCTTGATGTTAATTAGGCAAGGAAAGAAATCTTTATGTTCTCTGGAATTAGATTTGTACAGCGATACTGGAAATGACTATTTGCAGAAGAGCGTCGAACATATGCTGATTCTCATGAAATTTATGCAGTGTGCACTTTGTTGTCTATACTAAGCACTATTTTTTTGATGAGAATCTGTGTTCAAATCTGAAAAACATACTTCACAGTGATTTTTTTTCTTTTTTAAGAATATGCTCTTAGTACGTTGTTTGTTCTTGCGAACTAGTTGTAATGGAAAAGAGTACGGCTGACTGTGATATTACTACCTTTTCACACAATTTTTGGCAATGGCCAAAAGACAGCATATTGAAAGTATAGACCCGTCTAAATTCTTGTTTCCTTTTCCTCCTTCCTTTGTTGCTAGTCTTTAGAGAGTAATAGACTTCCATGTACCTATATGCTTCTACAAGTATGATTTTCCAAATCCTTACGAGGATTAGTTACTTGGGATTGTGAAATTTTATGATGTCTACTTGGCTATATATTAAAGTAGGTTGTAAGCTGTTGGATACACATATAATATTGTTAGAAAGTGAAATACGGATGTCATCACATATGATCTTATATCCTTTTTATCATCCCTCTAGTAGCATTACATTAGTCAACTAACATGGTTTTGCTCCCCTATTCTTTCATAAATATGAAACTTCGTAAGTCCCATGGCAAAAGTTTGTTCTCGAGTATGAGCAACAGCGCCACGAGCCACTTTGCTTCACCACGAAACTCTTGAGGATTTGGCACTGATTCATAATTCAATTGAAAAGTATGATGAGAAAAGGAAAAAAAATAATTAAAATATCTAAATCTATCCATAAAATTATGGTATACACTTTTCTTTTGTACTGAGAAAAGGGACGTAAACAACGTAACATCATTGGATGTGATTACAGCAGTTCCCCTTGTTATAAAATGTTCTTTTTGAGTCATATTTACTACTTAAAAAGTGAGTTTATCACTAAAATCCCATCAAAGTTTCAGTCAAATTAAAACTCTTCTGTTGGTTATTACTGCAACTGTATTTATACCCACAACTATATGAAATCTAATACATTCGCATATAAATTCCAAAATATTATGGTATTTTGGTGTAATGGAGCTTTGTGGGTGTGGACTATACCTCAACCACGCATGGGTTGCCCACTGTCCTTACTAACTTTTCATCCACCTCTAATAAAAAGATTGGTATTCCAACTAAGACATCCATTCCCTTTGATTCGCCCAATCAAATGGAACATGTCATTCATCATTATCTTAAGTTAAATAATAGCAAATTACACTCACAAATTGGTGTTTGGTCGGGCATTAGTCTCGGATAATTAATTTTATCACCAACAATGAGCCTACGCCACCTGTTTTTTTAAACCCTAATGCTATTAGTACGCAGAATGAGATGGGAATGAAATGAATATTCTCAAGTTCATTCCTAAACCTATGATAAGTATATTTAGAGATGAGAATGTCTATTTTCGTTGGAATTTTCATTCCCAAAAGGATGGGTTTAGCCATTTCCTTCCTCCTCCCCTCTCCTCATGAGTTTAGTTATTCACAATCCATCGAGAATGAATCTATATCTTTTATTTTTTTTAACAAAATAACACTTCATAATTTAACAAAATACTTTTACATTTAAGAAAAGAAATCTTCACTTTGTAAATGTTTGATATTATATTCCAACTGATTTGATTGCTATGTATTTTTATTCAATTATATATTTTTTAGTAATATTACAAAAATTATTAAATTATTATAAAAATTAAAAAAATAAAAAATAATAAAAATAAGAATAATTGTGCATATCTCAATTTTTATAATAAAAAAAGTAGAAGTACCATCAACTTGATCGATGCTAATAAAATATATATGGTTTAAAATATTATTTATATCTGCATATTTTCAAATAACTAAAAAATATATACAAAACTAATAAATGAAGAGCTGTCCATTCTATCAGGAATTCTTCCAATGAAACTTATAAAAAAAGTACAATAAATCGCTCTAACCTTATCGCGAAAAAGTTAATAACTTTAGTTATAAAGTATTTTATAATTATTTTAATTATATTTTATCAAAAAATTCAAAAGAGCTTACGAAATTATAATTTTAAAGAAATTGTGTTTCTATTTTTTTGCGGTAACATATACAACTTGTTGATAACATGTAAAATGCGTATATTTACTTATTTAATTCAAATAACATTAAAAGTGATATTAAAACTGCATAATTATAGATTTACTAAAAAAATAGCTACGGTAATATATAAAAAATATTTTACTAAAAAATATGTCTATTTTAATAATTTTTTACAAAATAGTAATTTTGTCATTTAAAAAATTTATTCCATTCCAAATAGTCATTCCTATTTACCAATAATTAGAATGGAATTAAAAAGAGAATGACAAATCCATTCTTTTCTCATTTCTTATACATATCAATATAGGATAAATTATACCAACATCATTCCATTCCTAAAATCATTCTATTCTTACCTAATTCCATTCCTTACCAATCACCAACCAAATGCTTCACAATCTGACATTTATACCAGAATGAATTTTTGTTACTTTTTCCAGCAAAATCATACCAAAGGGATACGATTTGTGTGATTGACAAAGCCAACCACAACAATTTTATATGCCCCAATATATTAATAATATTAAATTTTATCTTTTATTAAAGGAATCGAGAATTTTCAAATAATTTATTTATATCACTCGAGTATTTTCTTTTTTTTTAGAAATTAAATACTACACTGCATTTACTAATAGGACAGTGCTTTATAAAATTAAATCTTTCATATCTGATATTGAATTTATGTGATTAAATATTAATAATTAATTAATTAAAAATATTCATCAAATGTCAATCATTAACTGAGAATAATAGCGACGTACAATACCGTCAAAGTAAAAAGAAACCAATCATATAATACTAAGACAAATATAACCACTTACTGTCTCCAACTTAGGATTTCATATTG
This sequence comes from Jacaranda copaia, assembly GCA_014898725.1. NCBI lineage: Eukaryota > Viridiplantae > Streptophyta > Magnoliopsida > Lamiales > Bignoniaceae > Jacaranda > Jacaranda copaia. Next base: position 123,332 of record JACGDI010005739.1, on the reverse strand, counting down.
TTACTTCTCATAATTTTTATTATCCATACGTAAAAGTTGCAAGACATTTGGCGTTAGATTCATTTGTTGTAGGTAAAGGCTAAAACCTAAACCATATCCCCTAGGGAATGACAAAGGGCTCCTTTGTTTACGGATTTATATTAGGCATGATACATATAATATAAATAAAGAATGCAATTTATTTTATTTTACATAATATTTACTTATATGACTTAAATAACTTGATCTTTATTTATCATTGTTTGGTTGGTAATATTGTCACATTGAATTATATACACAATTTTTAAAAATATTTTATTTGTTGAATCTAACCATACCCACATACAATTGAGAGGTAAAATGGTCTTTCTTCGATTTAGATGGTGTTTGGATAAAGCTTATAAGCTTCTAAAAATATCTTATAAGATGTTTAAGGGCTTATAAGTTGATAAAAAATATTTGATAATTTTTTTTAAAAAAAGTTTATAAAATCCTAAAATAAGATGTTAGGAGCTTATAAGTTTTTTAAAAAAAAAGTAAAGAGACCCTAACGTATTTTGAAAATCTTAAAATGCTTCTTCATTTTTAACCATTTTAATTATAAATTTATTATTATTAACATTTTATAAATTCTAAAATCTTATTTTATTCAAACACTTCAATAACTTATTTTAAAAATAAGATTTAATATTTTATAAATTTCAAAAACATCTTATAAAATATAAGAGCTTACGTGATGTTTAGAATAAATTTAGTCAAACATCCACTTAATCAAATCTCCTTCAAAGACTAGGAAACCTAATCCACAAGCCAAGCTTGCCCTTCACAACATATCGGATCACAATTGTACCTTTGGCCACAAAGTGTGAAAAAAATACTGAAATTGAGATTTGATTGGGCATATATCATGCAAAGCAAACAAACCCTAAGGTGATCGGTTTACTAGAACATAGCACTTACGAGACGACAAGCTGTTACAACTTTGTATTTTTGACCAGGCATAGACTAGATATCTCCCTCATTTCCTGAATACATTACAGAAAACATATATACCAGCAGATTGTTGCTTGTAAGCCCCATAAAAATGGGATTTATACATGGGAACTGTTTTTATGTGCATGCTAAAACTATGATACAACTGGCTTTCTATGAATCAATACATAGTATACAGTTAGTGAGTTCACTTAAAAATGTAGCGACGAAGATAATCCACTCGAGCTGGATGCTTGAGCTTCATGAGAGCCTTCACTTCGTGCTTACGAACCATCTCTCTTGAAATGTTTAAATTTCCTGCAATTTCTCCAAGTGTTCTGTCTCCTTTACCGTCGAGCCCATATCTTTGTCTGATCACCAAACTTTCCTTGGGCTTCAGAGAGTCGAGCTGTCCAAAGATGTTGAAAAAAAGAGTGGTTTTTAGTTGTCCGCTAATGATGGCATAATACCGGGCAGAGATATTTCAGAAATAAAGGATAAGAGCCGAATATATTTGGCAGTTTTAAACCATTACAGCACTTTGTATATTCCATGGAGGGAGCAAGTGGGGCAGGATAAAGATTGTAGGATGGTTAAATCAGCCTAGAGAATATATATTGACTGTAACAAGAGTAAGTATTTGTGTGAAGGAGATGGATGGAATCAGCCTACATGTTTGACGCTTGCATTATGATCAACGCATCACATTCTCAAAAAAGTTTTGACAGAAAATGACAGAAATCCGAGCATCAGATCGTTTGATGTGCAATTTCACGACAACTAGTTTGAAAAACAATCAGGCCAACTCGCTTTCCAAGATAATAATATACATCAGGGATGCAAACAAGTTTAGCTAACTTGCAAGCCTCACAAGCTACTCAATCAAGTTTGATTTTTATTTTGAACCTATTTCAAGCCGTCTATATTTAAGCTTTGATCTCGTGAGTCAGTTTGCAAATTCGTATATACTTTATATTTTTTATTTTATTTATATACATATTATAGTACTATTGTTTTAATATGAGTTTGAACTCGAACTCGAACTCGAACTCAAACTCCTAGTGATTTAAACTCACTTGAAAGATTCCAATGAGTTGAGTCAAATCAAGATCAAGTTTATATCAAGACTAGCTCAAAAAATTAGGCTTATCAAGTTAGAGCTTAATAATTAGGATTCTTCTAAGCAAAGTCAGAATGGCATCAAATGCATATGAGAATAAGGGTAGAATTAATTACCACATCATCCAAAGCAAGTCTGACGAGTGCAGGTTGTCTTCTTTTATCTCCTTCAACACCGGCATCATCGGTAATCCCATTGATGAACTCCTCTTGCGTTACTTCATGCCGTGCATTGAGAGAAGAGACAGGTTTTGATGCCTTCATCACTTCATGGTATCTTTCGGGGGAGATTCCAACTCGGTCTATAATTTCTTCATCAGTTGGCAACCTTTGAAGCTCAAACAACAACTCTTGCTTGGCCCTCTGGATTTCTACTCTGACCTACATCAGAAAATAGCAGTTTATAGTTCTATGTTTTCAAAATGAACCAATCAAACAGTCTGTCATATAAATGGATCAGTAATGCAATCAGTTAGCAAAGTAACACTTGTTGATTGAGATTTTGTAGAAGTGTGACAAGGAAAAGAGCAACTGGTGAAGCTTACCGACTCAAGGCCAAAGGAGACCTTTGTCAAGCTAGATAATGTCATAGAACGAACAATGGCATGCCTGATCCAAAAGAGGCCATATGTTGACAGACGGAATTTCCTTTTTGGCTCAAAGCGATCAATAGCTGTTATAAGACCCTTCACCCCAGCTTGACAAAGGTCTTGGAATCTTGGGCCATTGGCAAAGTCTTGAAAATATTTGTTCATGACGAACAAAACAAGCCGGAGGTTGTGCTGCAATGAATAAAGCATAATGGCTTTGGTTAGATTTTGGTTTCTGATGCAATCCTCATGCAACTATGGATTCTAAACTCAATCTGCTTTATGACCCACATTAAACAAGCCGAGACTATTACAACCTTAATAATGTTCCAAATTGAAAAATTATTGAAGTGAGGCTTTAGGTTTGGTATATGATTATCGTGCAACTACATGTCCACATGATAATAGTGAGTAGACTGGATTTGATAAAACTTAAACTAAATGCCTATTTAACCAGAGCCCTCTCAAGTACAATTTTGGTTTTCTTTCATACAAGTGCGTTGGGAGGCTTAAGATTGCTCCCTTAAACCTTTACTAACGCCTCATAACCTTTTCTTTTCCCATGAGAACATTAATTAAAATATGGGAGTTAATAGATTTCCCGCAGATACTCCAACGAAAAAATAAAACAAAAGAAGATATAATTACCCTAATCAACTTGTTTCTGGCAGCTCGACCAACTTCCAAATGTTTCCGCAGCTGAACAACATCCATATTTGTTGCCTGTGCTAACTCATCATCTGTTATCTCTCTTCCTAAATCAGTTTGTAAGGTCTCCTTAACTTGGAGAATTTCCTAAATGACAATATACCAACGTTAGCAGAAGAAAGACCATAACAAAAATTGAAAGTATCAGGCTTTCCGATTTTCATTCTTTGCACCCACTTTCTGTGCATTCAATCTTCGTTTTTCTGCAGAAGGCTAATGCTCTCACCTTCATAGGTTGCATCAGCTTAAACAGCCATGCATGCTCAGATGAAGGAAGAACTGGTGGGATCTTCATTTTCTTCCAGTCTAAGCTGACCAAGTCAGTGGAAGCAGAATATTCTCTAACAAGCCTATCAATCTTCTCATCTTCATCATTCTTGATATGTTTCTTTTGCAGAGATGATGCAACAAATTCACCTTCTTTCTTCGTTTTCAGAGCAATCCTCTTCTCAAGACTCAATCTTTTCTCCTTATTCTGACTCCTTACCACAATCTCAGCAGATTTCTTCTCCATCTCCTCAGCCTCTCCAATCCTTTTTCTCCTTGGGTTCTTTCTCTTCACCCTTTGAGTTTTGACCTCCTCATCAGAGACAACTGTTGCAGGACTTCTTTTGTATATATATTCCAGTTTGGCAGCAGCTTCACTATAATCCAACTCCAATGTACTTGGAGACAATTCATCGGTTGAGACAGCATTTAATCGTTTGGGAGGCTTTTTCACCTTTCTTAACCTCTTTCCATCTTCTTTGTTTGCCTCCAAATGTAAGGCTGCAGATTCCCGTGGTGCAGCTAAAGTTGTATTTTTACTTTCATCGGTTTTGAATGATACTATTACTGGCCTTTTCAATAAAGATATATGAGTTGAGTAACTTGTGTTCAATCCCACTGGAGTTCGCGCTGCAGAACTAGAAACACTCACAACTCCCATGCCAAAAACTGTGTGATCAAAAACTCACTGTCAAACGAGAAAAGCTCTAACTAGAAAAAGAAAAGCTCTCAATGCCCAAATCCTGAGACATGAAATCCAATTATATCAAAACCAAATTCCAAACCATAAACACCACTTAATACTCCATAATACTATGAAGAAACACAAGGATCAATACGGCACAATTGCTTCAATTAACACACAGCTCTGCATTAGACACAACAATTCTTACTCGGATCATTGGCCAGATATATACATCAACCATCAATCTTTTTTTCCCTATATGATTGCTGAGAAGAGAAATCGCACAATAGCTTAACCAAAAATGCTAACATAAACTAAAATTTCTAATAAACCACTTAACTAGCGAATCCAAAAACTAAATTAAATCGAAACAACTAATTCAATTCGGCAAATCATAAGTAAAACAACACCATTTCAACTGAATAATGTACATCATATAATACCACATAAATCAAAAAAGAATTTTCAATTTTATGGAAAACTGACAAAACATCCTAGAACGATACCTGAGCAAGCGACCAAGAGATTCCACAAAGCTTAGTCGACACAATATTCCGGCGAACACCCGAATATTCCGGTGAAAATACTTGGAAGAATAGAATCTAAACCTTAGCAGCAGATTTTGAATCACCATAAATACTAAAAATATAAACACTCCCCTGAATTTTGGCGACCACAAGCTTTTCTGCTACAAATATGTACGGATATGAGTGCGGAGCCAAATCATCAACGGTGGATCATCTCTCCACGTCGACTGAGAGAGAAACTTCTGGTGACGTGGCCACTGCCACAGCAGAGAATGATATGAGTGAAGTAATTACGTGGCAAGTTGAGAGTGGAAGGGCAGATATTTTGCAGCAGTTCATGGATATTGTTCGAGCCACGTGGTCTCATTCTATTGGATTAAAGATATTACTCAAAGCTGGTGGGACCTACATTCTTCTTATCAATGGCCTGAGATTCCAAACGTTGCCTGATTACAACCATTAAAACCAGTCCTCTGAAATTTCTAGGGTGGTTCTTTTATTACACCATAATTATTCATCTATTTTGATAAAAATATAGGGAATGTTTAGTTATGATTTTTTTTAATTTTATTATTCACTTATTATGTGTTTTGAGATAATAAATTATTAAAAAATATAAAAAATTGTATTTTGATATATTTTTTTATATTTTGGGAATATATTTTTTAGTGTAGTAGTTAAATCAATATTTTTTCATTAGATTTTTGGAGTAAAAATAGAATTGAATATTTTTTTATTATTAGAATATAACAAAATAGATATGATATATGTAAGATATGTGTGTATATATTGAAAAATTAAAATTTTGGCGGAAAAATGAAGATATATTTAGTTATATTTCTCCAAAATAATTTTGTTTTGAGGAAATATAACCAAATATTTCCATTGAGTTTTAAATAGTATTGATATGGGATAGCCCAACAGGCCCAACAGGCCCCATTTTGCAAAACACACAACTCGCGAGACCCAATGTTGAATGATATAACGCAGTAGGCCCAACAGGCCCAAGATCAGAGGATCCAACCCACTGAGCCCAGAGGCAAATCACTTTGGTCGACCTGTATCGACCTCATATAAGAAGTCCCGTAGTCGACCCGTATCGACCAGAGGGCAACTTCCACAATCTAGTGACGAAAGCCCAGTGGCGAAGTTGGACTGGTCGGCTAGTATCGATCCCACATTGTAAGCCGCGCGGTCGACCCGAATCGACCTGGAGGCCATTCACGAACTCATCGTCCAAGAGTGGTCGACATGAATCGACCCCCCAGTTGCAGATGGGACAAGTTGAATCTTTATATGATGACTACACGTGGTGGCAGATGTGACTACTGCGTACGGACGTAACCGCTCCCACCAACTCTGACAACTCTGCCAACAACTTTGGCAGAGCCGCGCTCCTACTGCTGGCACTACCCAGGAAAATAGAAGATCATGCCACGTGGCTCAGCCCCGAGATCTGGGCATAAATGACTATCATGCCCCAGCTATGAGAAAAGCCCAAGTGTACCTGACAAGGGCACTTGGGTAATTGGATGCTTCCATCAGATAATAAATAAGGCCAACACTGCTACGCTCAAGGTATTAAAACATTACTGCTTTACTACATACATTCGATATTTCCTCCATCTCACCGGAAACCTTACTTGAGCGTCGGAGAGCCTTAGCCGGGGCAACTCCGGCTAGTTCACGTTTGTTCTTGTTGCAGAACTCAAGCCCAATATCAACTCAATCCACCGGACTTCCGGACCATTCCGCTCATTGCAGCATCAAGTATTAAAAAAATAAAATTTTGACTATATTTTTAAAAATATTAATTGAGGAACTAATAGTGCTCAATTAATTTCTTTTTAAGTAAGATGAGATATATGAGGAAATTTTTACTGTAAAAAATTGAGTTTTATTTTGAGATGTTCTTTTAAAAAATATGAATCAGAAGTTTAATAGAGGAAGTATATTTTATACCGTTTCCAAACAACTAGAACTACTATTTTAGGTTTGGAAAATTCTTAGCAAAAAATATTTTGTGAATAAAGATAGCCCAATTAACCTAAATATAGCACAATTTAAGTTGTGTTGACTGATAGGGTGTTTGAGTGTATGGATATAAATAAATCGAGTTAATTTGTGAGTCTGGCTCAAATTAGTTCAATTTAAGTTCAATTTTTTATTTTGATTTGACTTAAACTGCTAGTATTTAAGTTTGAGGCTCCAAATTGTTACACAATTTAATATTATCTTACTTTATTAATCAATATATATTATGTTACTATTATTTTATTTTAAACTCGAGATTGTGCTTGTAGTTGCTTAAATTAAGTTTGCTTGATAATTTGAGTTTAATCAATTGAAATTCAAGCTCAAGCTTGAAAATTACTTGGAAGCTCGTTTGGTTCAATTCGGCTTGATTCAACTTGATTGAATTTCTATTTGGGGGAGTATATAATTAGCTTTTCAAAGTATTTTATAAGATGCTTGAAAGTTTATAAGATGATATAAATTGCTTGATAAATTTTTTTTCTTTTTTGAAAAAAGAGTTTATAAGCTTTTAAAATAAGAAGTTAGTATTTTGTAAGTTATTTTTTAAAAAGTAAGAAATTTTTAATTTATTTTTAAAATTTTAACATAATTCACTAATTTTAATTATATTAATTATTGAATTATAATGATTAATACTATATAAGTTTAAGTTTTTATTTTATTCAAATACTTTAAGAGCTTATTAAAATCTAACATTTTATAAACTTAAAAAATATCTTATAAAATAAACAAATTTATAAGATATTTTAAATAAATTTAGCCAAACACCCTACACATCATCATTTGCTAGTGAATGACTATTGCATGGTATTATCTTATTAGGAGAAAATAAATTAATCAACTCTAATTCAAGAAGCAAAAATATATATGTTTCAACAAGTAACCCATTATAAGATGTCAATGATCATATTTTAATTTGAATTCAATATGAATTTTATAATTTTTAATCAATTAATGAATCAAATCCAATTATAAATATTCATAATTTGATAGAAGTGGATTGGATACGAAATTAAGTAATCTGATTCGTTTAATAATTTTTTTAATAAATTAATATTTTTATATATAATATTAATAAATATTTTAAAATAAAACCTATAAACTATATTGACTTAATATATCATATTAATGTTTATATTATGCTATTAATATTGAATCTTTAACCAAAAAATGAGAGGGATACTGATAAAATATCAAATATAATAATGTATAATAATTTATCTATATATTAATATAACAAAGATCCCATAAAATATTGAGTCAAATTCAAATACGAATTTTAATAATCAAATTTAGATATAATTAATTTGATTAAAATCCGACTGACAATCCTAGCCCATAATGTGTACAAAGTAGATGATATGTATGGACTAAGTCATTCCAAAAATTGTGGACTAAGTCATTCCAAAAAATTGGGCCATTTAATAACTATCTTTTCATTTACTAAATCTCATGCACAAAATCTCAACTCATATTCATACATAGAAATCTTATGTTATTTTATTTTATTTTTTTCCCTTGCAAATCCACTCATAAAATGTCATGTTAGTTTTTGGCTCCCATTATTTTTGAGTAATTAATTGATCATTAGTTTAACTCCATGAATTAATTTTCATATTTAGAAGGCTAAGAATACAAAAGAAATCGCAAAGCTTTTTAAATAAAAAGGGGGAATTATAATTTTCCAAAGTGCAATCTAATTCCACGATTCTCGTGTTTGAAACTTCAAACAAGGTCACGATTATTTGGACTTTGAGGGCAAAAGATATTATAATTGTAAGTGTCACATCAATGTACGAGTAATAGACTTTAAGAGCATATTAATAAAATTATAATAAATATAGTACAAAATCAAAAAATAAATTGGCATGCACAATATTTAAATATTATAAATATTTTCATTATTGTTGAATGATTAATTATTGGTCTAGTGATATCTTTTTTATATTTATATGTATAAAATTCGACGTTTCAATTTTAACGAACTCTTAATATCTGAAAGATATAAAAATATAAAAGTACCATCATTAGTGACAATTAAAGTTGCTGGACACATTTGAGCTCGAACAATTATTATAAAATTTTATGAGATTCTTAAAAGTGAATTTTCTAAGCAGACGCGTTTTTAAATCAAATACTCATCATATTTAATTTGACTTTAACAACTTTCAAAGAAATTCTTGAATTTAAATTCAAACCAGATCACATACATCACGAAGTTATAAATTATAAATTATTGAATAAGAATATAATAATGTTATTATACGAACATATCTGTACTTTTTTTTCTTTTATTTTTTGTTTGGGACGGGGAGAAGGACCTTTTTTGAAATTAAAGCCAAAAAAGAGATTTATTTTTCTTATAGTTCACACATACCAAGAGGATGGGAGCCTTTTGGTATCTCTTACCCCAAACTTTGGTGCAAATAATTTCAATTTAAATTAGACATAGTCCAAATGCACTTGAAATACAGTCAATTCAATTATGAAGTCATTTTATTCCTTGGTTTCTAGATTGTGCTGGAAGACCCTCTGTTCTTACTTCATTTACTCCATATAATCTTTTATTTATTCAATCTCCTAAAAAAATAGATGGAACTTTAATTTTTGTAAAGCTTCAAATACAAAGCAATAACAGCACCATTTTATTTCTAATTCCAATTTATATTAGCAAATATAATCATACTAATAATTATAATTTTGGCACACTCGATGCATGCAGACTCAACTCTTTATAACGTAAAAAATTATTTATTTATTTTTATATAATAATATGACTTTTAATCTTTTCAATAGTTTTATCTGAATTTTAGGATAAATAAAAGAAAAAAAATTTAAGATGAAATGATAGTTATTTAGTTATAAGGATTAATAGATAAACATAAAGTCATTTTAGATGCATCATTAGAAAACAAATAAAAAAGGGTTGGTATTTTATTAATAATATAGATATTTTAATTTAATAATTTATATGATTACTTTTTTTAAAAAATATTTTTCATTTTATATAAGAGCAATAAATTCATAACAAAGAAAGTAATTAATTATCGAAAAATCCTATCCATAATTTTGAAAAAATAAAATAAGTTAAATTAGAGGTAATTATAATAAACCCTAAAATATATTTTATAACCAAACTACAATATTGAGTAAAAAATTAATTGAGAAATTCATAAATAAAACCTAGTATATAAAATTTGCAATATATATTGTGTAAGCTATGTGGATTGAGAGCAACGTCATCTCACGAATTATTTATTAGAAGATTCCTTCTTCTTTCATTCTCAATTATTACTAAAATCCTTAAAAAATAGAGTCATATCTTTGATCCCAGATTCATTTTCCTCTTTGCTTCACTTTCCAGTCAACCTTATTTCTTTTACCTATACGCAATACATATACATATATTATATTAATTAATTTTGAGTCTAAAATTGTTGCTCTTCCATAGGAAAGATCACAATCAACCACTTGCTTTTCAAATCTTATCTTAATTTAGTTGTTAGGGAAAATGGTAAAAGTAGGTAGTGGCTATGCTGATTTTGCATTTTAGAATTAGAATTTAGGGTGGTATTAAAATTTATTAAAAATAAGAAAAGGACAAAGGTTATCTGAAAACACATAGCGTTAGTGATTGCTTATGTGAGCATTGCTGTAAGCGCAACGCAAGCAATTGTTAATGCTAATTCTATTTTTTTGTGATAATTGTCTTTTTATTTTGATTTTTAATAAGTTTTGATTTTCAACTTTAATGTTACCCTAGATATCGATCCTATATTACGAATTGACCATAATCATGATCCTATTTTTACAATTTTCTCTTAGTTGCTATGTATAGATACTAGCATACATACGTATGTGTGTGTATATTATATGCTTTGTATCTTTGCTGATGTGGCTGCACAAGATTCGATCAAATGTATAAATATTAGCTTTTGCCTTCAATGTGATTAAAAGGATGTCTACCTAAATTTATTAAAGATCTTATAAACCTCTATATTTTATAAAATATTAAAATTTTATTTTACAAATAAATTATTAAAATATTTGAATAAAACAAAAATTTGAAACTTATAAAATATTAATAACAATAGTTATGTAATTAACACAGTTAAATTTAAAAAATTCTTTAAAATTTTAAATATAATATAAGTTGGGCACCCTTATTTTTAGTTTATAAAACTTTAATATCTTATGTTAAATGGTTATAAGTTCATTTTTAAAAGAAATTACTCAATACTTTATCAAAATCTCATAAAATACTTTGAAGAGCTTATAAACTTATCTAAGTGTCCCATAATTAATTCCTCAACTACCACATAAGAGTCCAACCCGCGATCAATCTATTAAAAAAATAAAAACTTACCATCTACCCATCCTCTAATTGCATGAATAGAGCTCAAAAAATTACCAAAAACTACTAGTTCAATCTATTTTTCAATGAACTGAACTGAGTAAAACACCTTATAAGATATTTCAAAAAGTTTATGAACTTATCGAAACCTCACCTAAATTGAATGAATAGATTTTCAAAATCAGACAAACGACAAAAACCATCCTTTTCAGACAGTTTTGCATGAATAAAAAATGAACATAAAAAGAAACTTATATGTAACCTAAGAAATTAACCTCAATTAATACTGAATCATGCTAGTTCATAGCATTAATTGTGTTCAAATAACTTGGTGAACCCAACGCGGGCATTGATTAGTGCTGTTTATCCGGTCAGTTTGAATGGTCAACCATTGACTTAATCTCGCTTCAAATACAATTCATACGACCAAGGACCGGTCTAGCCCAAAGAATAATCACTTCCACTCGTCTTTGTTCTATATTCTTTTTCTTCAGTCAAAACTATACTATTCTTCTTCTTCCACACTCTCTTTTCCACCGGTTTTCCCCACTCAATCCAACCCCTTTCCTCCCCATCGCACATATATATAAACACCCTCATTAACCCCCCCGTTGCAGCATTAATCCTTTGCCTTTTCGTCCCCGTTTTCACACCTGAAATCCACTTTTGTCATATTCACATTACAGAAGAAGAAAATATCCGCAGATAGTGAATTTCAAGTGATTCGAATTTCTATATTGTATTAGTTGTATGATTTCAGAAAAAACGCTAAACTTTCCTCCACTCGAAGGGAACTTTAAGCTTCGTTTCTTGGTCGTCCAATGCTCCATCTGTAACTCGTCTAAAGCCTTCTATTTTACTTCCTTTTTCTGGGCCAGGAATGGAGAATTTTCCGTCGGATTGGGACCTTATGAATTTGGTCAGAGAGCTGAGTGAAGGGAGGGAACTGGCTAAGCAGCTGCAAGTCCTTCTTAATGTGCAACCTTCGTCCCATGAAACTCAGGAGTTTTTGCTCCATAGAATTCTGCATTCTTATGACCAGGCGCTGTCCATGCTCAAGTATAGCCGTCCAGCTGGTGCCGGTAGCGGTGCTGACGCGCCGCCTACGGGTGTAGTGCTGCAGGGGACGGCGGACTCTCCCCCGTCCCTCACAGGGAGCCCTCACAGCGATGATTCCGATCAAGATTTCAAGGATCAGCCTTCTGGTTCCAGGAAAAGGTTAGTTTGTATATTTTTCAGAAATTAAAGGGTAGAATATCATCGATTATTACGTTGAAATTTTAAATTCATTAAACATAAAAATAATTACATCATTTACAACATTAAAATGTGAAAAAGAAGAACAAGTTGTTTTATATAGAGCAACAAATTAAATGAACTTGAGCTCAATTTCTTTTAGACATGAAACTTCAACTTTAGCATTTGCATGCAATATATGTTGCCGGTTTAGATACTCTACTTTAATTTATATTTCATTCTCTATTCCACTGTATGAATATATGACACGTGTATTAAATATTTTTTTATAAAAATAATCAATTAAAAATTAAATACATTTGGCATATATATAGTATATTGAAATAAAAAATAAAATACGCAATGGAATAGAGATCCAGGGTGTAGATGTTGCATGCGATAAATAATTATGATGTAATTTTGAATCCTAGTTTGGATCTTGTTTAGATGGTGTTTGGGTAAATTTATAAACTTTTTAAAATATTTTATAAAATATAAGAGTTTATAAGATTTTTTAAATAAATTTGACTAACACCCACTTGAAGATCTTTTGAAGCTAATAAAATATTATTAATGACAAATTTCATAATTAAAATACCTGAAATTAAAGGATTTTAATTTAATAGAATTATAAAATTCTAATTTTTAATTTTAATTTTAAAAATTTTTACTAAATACTTTATGCTATTTTATAAGCGCTTATAAGATGTTTTACTTATAATTAATCCAAATACCTTTTTAATTTAATCTATTTACATATACCAAACATGGGATTTTCAAGAAATATATGGTAATGTTTTCATTCGTTCTTTTTTCTAACTCGTCTTAATTTTGGCTAACGTACATAAGTGTCCCGTTGTCTTTATGTATACCTTTATATTTTTATGACCTTCCTTCGTGTGTAAGTCTCAAATAATATAATTTTGTCTGCCATAGCTGCAGAAAGTCAACCCCAAGCTGGTCGAAGAAAGTCAGAGTCTGCACAGGGACAGGACTCGAAAGTCAACTCGACGACGGCTACAATTGGAGGAAGTACGGCCAGAAAGACATCCTCGGAGCTAAACATCCCAGGTGCGGAGAGACTTTGTCCTTATTCCACATGCATATAATTGGTTGCCAATAACTACTATTAATATTTTATTTATGATCATATGATTGATAGCTTTTCACAATATACTTCAATATAATAAATTTGGAAAGGGTTTTGTTTTGTAACTTTGTTCAATTTAAAATAAATAAATAAATTATTTTGCAATTTATCGAATTTTAAATTAATTCTGTATGTTTTATAAAATTTGCCATGTTTAGTTCGATTTTATTGGAATTGATGATATGTGGCGTGCTTGATTTGATGCAGTTGCCATAATTGCCAACATGTCATGTCATTAATTTTGGTTGAAATAATAAACTTTCGACAAAAATGGGTTAAATGTGATAATTTTATAAAACATATATAATTAAATTAAAAATTCGACAAGTTACAGAATAAAATCCTAAATTCAACAAAGTTAATACAAGACGAAAAATATAATTTTTATTTAAAGGGTACAATACATCCTAAATCTATTGAATGTCGTGTATTTTATTTCGTTACTAATGTTTCGAAAATATATTCCACCATCATTAGGACAATTAAGCTAACTCTCGCACGGGCTCCCGTTATTAATTTATTTATTATGTGGTTGAGTTGAATTAGAATAATTCGTTGCTTATAATTTATAAATAAAATTTTCTTATTTTTTTATTTTAAATAATTTATGTTTTCCTATACTTAATTGTTTAAAAGAATAATTCCAACCGTGTTTGTTGAAGTCGTCAATAGTAAATTTTGAAATTCATGTACTTTATATAGTGCTATCATTTTTTTAAATAATCATAGGAAACTTATTGTGTACTAAAAGTAATTAAATTAATGTGATAAAGAAGACTCAGCAAATTAAATCATTCTTTACGTCACTTCAGAACTTGCAAAAAACGTGTTAATAATAATACGCGCTTAATTAAGCAAGTAGTTTGAAGTTTCCCTCACGCACAACTACCGGTTCGTCGTCGTTTTGGCAGTCAAGTTATCTTTGAAATTTTGACTCTTCCTTTCTTGGGGTCTATTGGTTGGTAATTAATTGGACTTTGTTTCTAACATGAGGTCCATTATTTGTCTTAGGGTTGTTAATTGATCGAATTTAGATCCAATTTATTATATTTAAATTTAAATTCAAATTTAATTATTAAAATTCATATTCAATTTGACCCAAAAATTTATAGGATATTTGTTAGTTAGTATCATATTTGAATCCGATTGATATCTAAAATTTAATTAAAAAATCAGTCCGATTTATTTTTTTCTTTTGAATTTTATAAAAATATTGTATTTATAAAGTAAATTTATGTCATATTTGAATTTTTCATTATATATTAGTCTAAAATTTAAATATTTGAATACTAAATTCTTATTTTGTATTATATTAATGCATAAATGAACTATTATATATTATTATATTTGATATTTTATCAATATCTTTCTTAAAGACTCAATATTAATAATATAATATAGACGTTAATATAGATATTACATCAATATAAAATATTAAAATTTTTATTAATATTACATATAAGACTGCTGTTAATTTAAAAAAAATATTAAAGTTCAAATATTTAACAGATCGAATTTCTTAATTTTATATTCAATCTAATTATTTTAGATTACAAATATTTATAATCGAATATAATCCATCGAATATTTTAATAGATTAAAATTTCCAAAATTTGAATCAAATTCGAATTAAAATTCGATCCATTGACAGCCATAATATTTTGTCTTACTTATAAGTTTTTTAAGTTGTTTTATAATATTATGGAATGTTGTTAATATTTTAACAAAAATTAATAATTCTTTTTTATATTTGGATATGGGACTTAATTATTGGACCATGTCCAATTGGATCCGCTTTGATTCTGCATCTAAAAAGGATCTACATTTGGAATAAATTATTTACTTTAGAACTAGTCTACCCTTAGGAAAACTTGAAATGGGGCACGAGTATGACTAAAATAATGTTGGATCGGGCCAGAATTTTGACCCATAATTCGCTCCATTTTCACCTTTCGGATTCAAGTTGAATAGAGTCTAACCATGCATTTTGCCATCCCCACTACAATCCTCATAAAAAGTTCAAAATTCATTAATTAAATTGAATATAAAAATATTTTGTTATTTTTTTTTAAATTACAAATAAATTTCCATCCAAATTTAAGCTCGAAGGTCTTTCTGAAAATTGCTCAAATAAAAATATAAGTGACTGCGGAACGTTGATTTTAGAACGCATCGACTTACAGAATTTATTTATTTTTTAATCTCGTGATAAATGCTTGAGTTGAAATATGATTAGGTGTGTTTTTTACCATTAACAGCAGTAGTTATATAATTGCAGTAATATAAATATTTTGTATTTTTTACATTGTTTTTATTACAATTTTACTGATGTATCCATATAATATATTATTAATATATCACTACATAAATCGATTATATGAGATATATAGTACAAAATTAATTTATTATCTAATTTTTTAATAAATTCCAAAAAATTGTTCATTTTGCAGGGGATACTACAGATGCAGCTATAGGCACGCCCAAGGCTGTATGGCTACAAAACAAGTCCAAAGATCCGACGATGACCCAACCATCTTCGAAATCACATACAGAAGACCCCACACGTGCTGCCAACGTGCAAATTCCAGTAACAACAACCCACCCATAACAACGCTGGATCCACAAAATGAAGATCCGAATCCATTACCCGGATCCCAACAAAACCCACAACCCGAACCACCTTTCAGTATCCAAACAAGCCTTAGAGTTATTACCCAAGGTCTAAACCCCAACGAAGACCCATCATTTGAGCCATTTAATTTCCTTTCATCATCAGGGATTACTAATCCCGAAAATAATCACATTTTTCCGGATAGTAATAATCTCTTGGGGGATAATTACTCGCCTAATCTTCTGTCCCCTGCAACATCAGGATCCAATTATTTCCCAATTTCATCCAATATTATGAATGATAATTATGGAGAATTAATCCCCAATTTGCATATAAATCTAGAATCTGAACTCAGCCCAATTGTTGCAGCCGTGACTTCTGCTACCAATTCCCCTACAGTTGGTGCAAATTCCCCGTTTGACTCATTGGATTTTGGATTTGGAAATCAGGGATATCGCTATCCTTAATCGCACTAAAGCAATTGGGCTTATGTTGAGCAGGTAATTTGGGTTTGGTGATTAGGCATAATTTTGTTTTGGTAAGAATTAGGAATTTAATTTTGCTGCAATTACAATTTGGAGATTTGTTTTGAGCTTTTTAGGTTAATTAGTTTCTTATCACATGATAGCTAGCTAGTATTTTTATTAGAAATTAAGAGTAGGAAGCTTGTTATAAGTTTTCTAGTTGATGTATTCTAATTGAATAATGTTTGGTTTGTGTTTGAAAATAATAAAATATTTTTCAAGAGATAATAATGTTCATTCAATGAATATAACATAAGGTTTAAATTAATGAAAATAAATCAAGTGAAAAAACCCCAATACATAGAACAGTTGGATGGATTGATGTTATTCCTATTTAAAATTATGATGAATATCTCTCTTATATTGACTGTTGATCACGATTTTAGGGTAAGATATTATTTTTTCATAGTATTATGGAAAAGTATAAAAACATTTTGAATAAACCACAATTATATTGTTAAAAATCAATATCTCTCATATGAATAAGAGATAACCCTAATATAAAAATATAAACTTACTTTTATTAAAGTTAATATCACACTAAAAACCCATATCATCATACTAAATTGAAACAATATATATGCTACATAAATAAATAAAATAGAATGATAGATACATTTTACAATTTCTTAAAGTCATAATGAAATTAGCATAGTAAATGGTCTATATAAAAGGGGAAAAACTTGAAATAACATTGTATAGACCATTAAAAAGCAAAACATATAGTGCATTAAAATGGCCTATATATGTTAAAATTGTGCCAAGGACCACCCACAAGCAATAGTGGTGCGCAAAAAGATGATATATTGTGGATAGGCCTAAGTGCAAGTGTAAATTAAAGCTGCATTCGTTTTAAATACTTGGCCAACCCTAAAATATGAAATATAAAGGCTACTCTAGACATGGGTTGTTTGCTCTCCTATTAAACATCCAAAAAAAATTAAAAAATAAAATAATTTTTCAAGTGGAGGGAGAATCTAAAAGTCCTCCAAACAAATTAAGTAAACATTTAAATACCTTTAAGATACACATATTTTATGTTGGTTCTGCTCAATTTAATTTGATCTTCTTCGATTGAGATATACTATTGAGAAAATATTGCAGTATTTAGGGTTCCAATGGTGGGTTTTTCCCCCCTCTTTTTTCATTTTATTTTTTATTTTTTAATTAGCCACCTCAAATTGGGATGCATCCATGTAGGGGCAACCACCTCTCAAATTTTTGAAAAACTGAATATGATATATATATTTTATAGAACTTATAACTTTGCCATCGTCGCTTAAACGATAAAATTGCTCTTCGTTTAATAAAAAATTATATGCTCCTGCCTAATCAAATAAATGGAAAAATATTTAGATTTCCAATAATTCAATTTCACAATTCTTAATGCATAGTCTTATTTGTTGGAGGCATAATGGATTCATTTATGTATTATTTATAATATATATATACACACAAAATAATCATCAAATACAAATTGATAAAGAAAGAATTAATTATAAGAATATTTACTTTGAATTTGATTAGATTACTTTTGTAGCTAAAGCTACGAATGTATAATGTCAATTACGAATTAGTCATAGTTATATTTTGTAATTTTTTTTAGTATTCATAAAATTTCAAATTTGTGAATTTAGTTTCATGTGGGCTTTGATGCCACATTAAATTCAGCTATAAAAACCACACATAAATTTCAAAAATTTCAAAAAATCCAAACTATAACGCAAAAGAATTGTTCATATGGTAATGTAAAACGTCCACAACACAAAAGTCACTTCAAACACAAGTAGCCCTGACTAGCTATATATAGTTAATGATCTACAACAACATCATTGCATGTCAACAACTAAACCGCAATGGTGCATTGTCAATAAATACTTTAATTCCCACTATTTGCTTTATTGTCCCACAGACGCGTTCACGAGAAACACAGACAGAGTTAGGGTTTGGACTTTGGAAGGAAGGAAAGAAGCAAACATTTAGTAGTTGGTGAGCTTTAATTAGCAGAATGTCTGCTGAATCTGCTGAGCCAATTCTTCTGCACTAAGTTGGCATTCAATTCCAATCTATCAAAACAAGCCAAGAAAAAGGGTCCAATGATTAGTTCAAATCCCACTAAATCAGACAAGATTTCAGTCACATGATACAACCACACAGAGAGAGTAAATTTGCAGTAAAAGAAGAAAAAGGATGTACATATTAGGGTGAAAAGAGTAATTGTTTGTTTCTCTTGAAAACGGGTTTTAATGAAAAAAGGGACTTTTGGGTGTCTGCGAAAGTTTTCTTTACCAATTCTGGTTCGTCATGTCCATATCAAAGACAACAGTATCTTTGTCTTTATTCCAAAGGAGTAGATTTTCTTTAGGGAAAATATGAAGAAGCATGATCTTAATTTATAAGAGCTCTGAACAAGACCAAATGCAATTTAGTTTTCGGGTTGTTTGTTTGTCTTTTTTTTTTTCTAAAATATATTTTATTTAATTAATTTATGGTTTGTCTCTGTTTTTGGCTAGATTAAGGAATTTGAGCAAAACTTGCAGACAAGAAAGCCCAATTAAGGTTTGCAAATTCTTAAGACATTAGTCTTTGTTTAGACGAATTAATTATCAAGCTGTAAGTCTGATAAATTGTTTAACAGCATCGCCCTTAATCGTCTATGTTTGAGGTTTAGAAGTGGAATTCAACAAATCTTTAATGCACAAGTGTGCAAAATTATTAAAAAAATATATATGACCCTTTAAGATTTTTCGTTTTTTTAATACTGTACTCATACACTAATAGTTAATGAAGGTTAAAACCTTATTCCTTTTTATAAGTGTTAGGACAATACTATTAGACAAATTCGTCGTTTGAGATTAGTTAAGATCAGGCGTTTGTTGTTTAGCAAACCACAAAATAAAAAGAAAAAAAACCTTAAACTGCATGCAATATTTAAGTTTTCTTTTACCTTAATAGTGAAAGAATTCAGCATTCTATCCTCGACTGTGTTGATGTTCACTTGGAGGATTTCGAGCTCAAGTTCTTCTAGGGCAGAAACTATCTTGACAGCTTGGCCCGGAATCCGATGCGACACCGTCTTCAGCAGTAGATTGGGGCCCGAAAACTTCACCTCGACTTCAGCTACTGCTGATTTCGAACTGGCCACGAGCTCATTAACGGTGTCATTAATGGAGGAAGTGGTAGAGTTGCAAGGAGAAAGCTCGACCGGGCTTGAAAGAGATGGGGAATTGAGGTAGCCCGTTTGCAGATTCTGCAGCCTAGGCTTGTACGGGCTGCTAGGCTGGGGGGTCCTCGGGCTTATGGGCAGGTTCAATCTCGGGCTCAATGGTGGCTTCCGCGGGCTGAGGGGTGATGGATGATGAGTCGAAGGTCTTGGGCTTGAGACGAGCCGGGGGCTTAAAACATCGGTATATGCTTTTCTTTGCTTCTTGGCCTCGAGGGATTGTAGAACTTGTTGCAACTCAGTGATGTAGTTGATTACTCCACCAATTATGGATGCTTGGTCGCCCTAAGGAGGAATCCAAGAAAATGTTTATTTGGAGTTGCACTATATATATCTATCCTCATACACACACGCACGCACACATACATATATGTGTATATGTGCCTTAATTTAAGAAAGACAAAGTTTTATTAAATTCGGATACTCTATTAACCATTCGAATAATATTATAAAAGATAAAAAACACTAATTAAAATAAAGGGATCTACGAGTATTAAGCAAGACTACTTTTGGAACTCTTTATATTAATTAACTCATACCAACAAGCTAGTAAACAAAATTTAGTGAAAAATAAAGCTTAGAAGGGGGTGGGAGCACATCTATGCACTTTGAATTCTCGGTTCGACATTCGTATAAGACAATAGAAGATAAAACATTAATTCAAAACTATGTTCATCGAACATGTTGAAAGCTAGACCTTGGTACTTATTATAGTTAGCTCATACCAACAACTAGTACACGAAATTTAGCGCAAAATAAAGCTTAAAGCGAGGTGGGAAGAACATACTCTTTTGACATAAAAGCAAGGCATCAAAGAACGAAGGACGGAGAGATGCTCGTTCATCTGCTTCCTTCGGTTCCTCTCCACAGTAATGTGAGACGTTCTTTGCAGCCCGTCTTCCGAGTGAAAAGAGGCAGAAGTATTCAGCTTCTGCTTCTTACACTTGGGAGAAGCAGCTTCAAGCTCGGTCTCAGATTCTTGAAAAGCAGAATAAGCTGATGATTTTTGGAACTCAAAGCTTTCAGTATTTGCCGAGTTTTCTGTCACCGGATTATTGTAATCAAAAGCACTTTCCAGGGCATCAAGAATACTGAAAATATCATCCGGAGAAGCAGTAGAAAAAGATTCCTCGAAGAATTCAGATAGATTCTCACCATCCATTTCAAAAACCCAAGCAAAAACAGACAGAAAAAAATAAAGCACAAGAAAAAAATAAAGCACAACTTAATCCTGCAAAGACAGCTTATAGAAAGGTCGACTGATTAGTGGGGGAAAGAAAACTGTGCTT
>JACGDI010005739.1:72688-86559 GCA_014898725.1 Jacaranda copaia | reverse complement strand
TTATTTATAAAGAGTAAATAAATACGCTAAAATTATCAAAACAGTATTACATTACACGAAAAATAAATAAATATTATTATCATATAAAAAATACGATAAAAATTTTAATATATGTATCGAATGAGCCAAATTGCCAGTTAAATATAATTATCAAATAGTAAAACAAAAATTGAGAGGCTCTAATTCTCCCACCTAAAAAATTCCCCAAAATCAAAGAAAAACCGCATGTCCATGCAACGGTACAGCCGTTTTCACGGAAGTAACTGTCTTTCATGTCCTCCTCCTCCATTTATATAAATCCCTCAACTCCATAAGAAATCAAAATTCAAAGAGAAACAATTGCAATTTCTTCAGGAGAGAAAAAGCGTGCTTTTTGTCATTCCCTCTCTGCGGCTCGCACCACCGGCTAGCTTCCACCGCCCACCGCAGAGGGAGGAAGAAACATAATCGCCGATTTCCGATCATCTCCCCGCTTTCTTCTTTTCACGCCGCGGAAAGGGAAGAAATCGGTATTAAGTGAAAAGAAGAAGATAAACAAGAGAAAGGGAGAGGAAAAATGGAGATGATTGGCAGAGCTTTGGTGGCGATTGTTGTGTTGGTGTTGGCAGCCGCCGCTTTCCCATCTGTCGCCGCCGCCGTCGATGCTGATTCATTTGCTCCGGCGCCTTCCCCAACCAGCGACGGTATGGTTTAAATTGGTGGCTTTTGTGTTGCCTAATTCTTACTGATTTACTTACAATTAAATATTAATCATATTAAAAATTTCTTGAAAAATGATTTAGTTATGAAATGAACTGCACATATTTAATATGTATTCCTAAAAGTAAAATACAATAAAACATCAATTAAAATAATTGAAAATGTTCCTTACCATTTCTAAATTATCATTTCTTTTCTTTTTCTTTTCTTTATTTATTTATTGTATACATGCATGAATAATTTACTAAATATTTAGTGCTATGGCATTATCTCATAAATTGCACTAATTTGTATATATTATGTACTATTATTACTAATATTTATTATCTTTAGCAATATTTTTTCTCTTATTTCATAAATGTTATGTATCATTATTTTTTATTTAATATTTACAACGCACACGTACACTAAAAATTGATTTAAATCCCAAACTTCATGCATATAAATATGAGAATAATTCCATTACTTAATTCAAGATATATTATATATATACACTATATCCAAAAAAAAAAAGACTTTACAGTTACATAATTATAATTTTCCCAGCAATACACTAAAATATAGTTTGGCAAAAATAACATTAGAAGTAATATGTAACTTTGTCCTCCCACTGCAAAAAACTACGCACCTAAGTCAATATTTATTACCTTCTTCTCTCGACTCATACTCTCCAAATAATCAAAGACTATTTAATAAACATAGGATGGCGTACTATAACAACTAGTAACATAATATAATTAGTCGAAGATATTGTGGGACTATCTAAATACATGGGTTTTTTTTTATTTTCACTAGAAAAGAAATAAAATCGAAACAAATTTATTTTTATTTTATTGTGAATTTATAAGGCATTTTAATTATCCATATTTATTTTTTACAGGGACGGCCATAGATCAAGGTATTGCTTACGTTCTAATGCTGCTGGCTTTGGTTCTCACATACATAATTCATTAGATTTGAAAAATCAAATGAATTATTATCATCCCCAAGAGATCCACATCTTAAATTGATCATCAAGAAGATAAAGCAAGCAAAAATGGAGGAAGCAATACCCAATTTCAAGTGGTCCATTTTTGGTGTGTTACTTTTGAAAAAGGAGAAAAAAAAAGAAAGAAATCAATATATATATTTTTTCTCCTTAATGTGGGGTGATTTATCTAAACTTTATTGTAATTTTTGAAATTTCGATTCGAATTTTCTTGTTTGATAAGTCTTTGTTGGTTAGATGGTAAGCATTTTTGGTTTGTAATGTCGTTTGTTTTATGTAGTAAGAACTATTCTTTTTGGTAAAATATTTAGTATAGTTATAATAAATTCTAGTGTTTATTTTTTTCTCCAAGTCTTTTTTATTCAAATAATGAAATTTCATGTGGTATAATCATTATATCTAGGGTTGTCTATGAAGTGGATTTTAATTTGAATCCGATAATTTAGAATTTTTAACTAATAAAAAATTCGATGGATATGATTCGATTAAAAAAAATTAGTAATTTGAAATGAATATAGCGAATATGGATTTAACTTAATCCGATCCATTAATAATCTGAATTCGAATATATATAGTATTACATATATATAGTATTACATATATATAGTATTATACATATATATATATATATGTAAGGTTCTACAGCAATGCAAAAATGAATTTTTGGAGGAAAAAAATAATGAGTTCCTATGCAATATCAAATCAGTCGATTTTCATATAAAATATTAAATTTGGAGGTTATCTACATCACAATTACATCAATTATTTCTTTATTTTTATAACAAAAAATATTGCAAAAAAACAATAAGTAGGAGCTAAATGTTGTGATATAAAATAATGCAATGCAAATCTCGATTTGAACGAAATGGGTTTTTTTTTTTAATAAAACTTTAAGTTCATAATGAATTGATTGAAAAATCAAGTATATATACATTTGTAATGTCAAATAAGTACTATTATCAACAGCAAAATTTAAAATATAATGATACGACAAATGAATATGATTAAATTATATTTTATTATTACTTTTATATGATAAATAGACTTGAAAATTTATTCGTTAATATGTTGTGTATATTTTTTTTAAGGATGAATATTTTGGATTTAGATTCTACTAATTTTTATAAAAATGACAAATATATGATTTTTTTTTTTAGTATTCAAATTCGGATATTTTTTCGACTATAATTATAATAGTCAAAATCATATAACATCTTGAATCAAATTCAGATATGGCATATCATTGTTGGATTCAGATTCAAATCCAACACGATCCAATCTGAATTCGACCCATTAACAACCCTAATTATGTGTGTGTGTGTGTGTGTGTGTTTTCTTAAGTTCGTGTACATTTATGTGCTTTTGCTTAAATGGGCCTCTAGAAATCTTCCAAATTCTAAGTCCTCTTTTTAGGAGAGCTTGATCCATCTATTAATTACGTTACCTTGGACTTGTGGCCACTTTACTATTTAAGCCCAAACAAGTTTCCTAATCGTTCTTTCTTGTCTGTCCTTTCTTTGAAAAATTTCATGCTGTCTTTTATATTTGATAGAATTACAATTATATCATAAAATAAACTACTGATTATCATATATAATTTAATTGTTGATGATTCAATTGGGTAGGTATCCAATTGAATGGAATGACGCAAGTCATTTTCTGTATGAATATTTTATATATATATTTTATTTGTGCAAGCTTTTTATTTCCATCATTTCTTTATGTCATCAGGTTTTGGAGTTCAAAACTCAGTTTTAGATGTACTAAATAGAAATACAATGGTATTACAAAGTGAAATACTAAATTAACCAATCATCCCTTTTTTTTTTTAAGGTTTGAAGTTTAAATTTAAATGTTTTAAAGTGTATAAGCGTATATGAATATTATATATATATGTGATTTAATGGTTCATATATACATATTTAATTGGATAGCATAACAAAAATTGTCTTTTCCTGTTCATAAATTCTAAGGTAATGTTTGGTTATAAATTGTTTGTCTTGTATCATGTGTTTTGGTAGAATAAGTTTTTGAAGTGAGATTGGGAAATGTGATAAATGTTTCTTTATAATTTGGGGAATAATTAAATTCTTGTGTTTATTTTTTTCTCTTAGTCTTTTTTATTCAAATAATGAAATCTCATGTGGTATAATCATTATATCTAGGGTTGTCTATGAAGTGAATTTTAATTTGAATTCGATTTGAATTCGATCCAATAATTTAGGATATTTAATCGATAAAAGATTCGACGGATATGATTCAATTAAAAAAATCCGTAATTCGAAATTAATTGAGCAAATATGGATTTAACTTCATTTGATCCATTACCAATTTAAATCCGAATATATATAATATTGCATATATATAGTATTATACATATATACGCAGGGTTTTGTAGCAATACAAAAATGAATTTTTGGAGGTAAAAAATAATGAGCTCCTATACAATATAACAAATCAGTCGATTTTCATATAAAATATTAGATTTGGAGGTCATCTACATCATAATTGTATCACTTATTTCTCTATTTTTATAACAAAAAATGATTGAAGAAAAATAATGAGTTGGAGCTGAATGTTGTGATATAAAAGAATGCGATGCAAATCTCGATTTGATCGAAATGAGTTTTTTTTTAATAAAACTTTAAGTTTATAATGAATTGATTGAAAAATCAACTATATGTGCATTTATAATGTCAAATAAATACTATTATCAACAACAGAATTTAAAATACAATAATATGACAAATGAATGTGATTAAGTTATATTTTATTATTGCTTTTATATGATAAATAGACTTGAAAATTTATTCGTTAATATCTTGTGTGTATTTTTTTTAAGGATGGATATTTTAGATTTAAATTCTACTAATTTTTTAGAAAAATGACAAATATATGATTTTTTAGAGTATTCGGATTTGGATATTTTTTCGGTTATAGTTATAACAGTCAAAATCTTATAAAATCTTGAATCAGATTCAAATATGGCATATCATTGTTGGATTCAGATTCAAATCCAACACGATCCAATCTGAATTCGACCCATTGGCAACCCTAATTATATGTGTGTGTGTGTGTACATTTACGTGCTTTTGCTTAAATGGGCCTCTAGAAATCTTCCAAATTCTAAGTCCTCTTTTTAGGAGAGCTTGATCCATCTATTAATTGCGCTACCTTGGACCTGTGGCCATATTACTATTTAAGCCCAAACAAGTTTCCTAAGCGATCTTTATTGTCTGTCCTTCCTTCGAAAAACTTCATGCTGTCTTTTATATTTGATAGAATTACAATTATATCATAAAATAAACTACAGATTATCATATATAATTTAATGGTTGATGATTCAATTGGGTAGATATTCAGTTGAATGGCATGACACAAGTCATTTTCTGTATGTATATTTTATGTATGTATATATATATATATATATTTTATTTGTGGAAGAGCTTTTTATTTCCATCATTTCTTTATCTCATCAGGTTTTAGAGTTCAAAACTCAGTTTCAGATGTACTAAATAGAATTACAATGGCATTACAAAGTGAAATACTAAATTAACCAATCATCCCTTCTTTTTTTAGAGGTTCGAAGTTTAAATTTAAATGTTTTAAAATGTATAAGCGTACATGAATATTATATATATATAATTTAATGGTTCATATATACATATTTAATTGGATAGCATAACAAAAATTGTCTTTTTCTGTTCATAGATTCTAAGGTAATGTTTGGTTATAAATTGTTTGTCCTGTATTATGTGTTTTGGGAGAATAAATTTTGGAAGTGAGGTTGGGAAATGTGATAAATGTTTCTTTATAATTTGGGAAATAATTACAAAATAATTTTGGAGAGTTTTGGTATGCTTGTTATGTTTGGAAGGAAACAATTTTTACTGTAGTGGCCAAATCAATGATTTTTGTTGGGTTTTTGGGGTGAAAATGAAATTGAATAATTTTTTATAGTGAGAATAATAAATAAATATATATATATATGATATGTATATGATATACATATGTGTATATATATTGAAAATGAAAAAGTTTTAGAGATAATTGAGGATAAAGAGGGTATTTTGGAAAACTTTATTAGACATTTTGTTTTGCCAAGATGTAACCAAACATATACCCTTTCTCCCTTCAAAATGTCTAATTAAGTTTCCCAAAATACCCTCTCGATCCCAAAATGTAACCAAACATAGCCTAAATTTCTCCCTTTCTCAGGTAAGTTTTCTTCTTCCATCATTTCCTAAATTTCCTCAGGCTTTTTGGGTTCAAATCTCACCACAAATCTATTTCTCCTAGCAAACATATCATTAATCACAACTTTTTTCATAAAATTTCCTTTAAAAAAAATTAATGCCAACTGAATTATTTAAAAAAATTAATGCTAAATGATTTATGGATGCAGCTTGCAAGTGCAGATCAATTATTTTTCACCCTCATTGCAACCACTTAATCACCAAATCTTTTTAAACTAAATGACCCAAGTCAAGTACACAAGTTACTGTGATAAGATTGATAGAATCAATTTAAATAAAATTCCATGAAAAAATTTGCCCTCAAAGTCAAATATGTCTGCAGCATTAATGGCATGAAGCCCACCAACAGTTCAACACTTTGTCATTACAAATCCAGGCTCCAGATCGATCTAAAGGAGAGTTGAAAAAGGAAAAGTGATTAACTATTAATATTAACATAATTATCAGTTAAATTGTCTCTTACCCACCTTGAAATCTCTTCATTGCATGTGATTTACTTTGATTATCTCACATTATCACATCTAATTACATGATTATACAATTCATTAATGTCAACTATGCCACTTCTACATCATGACTTATAATAATGAGAAAAGAGTTAAGGGCCCATTTCACCCTAAAATAAACATATAACGTCAAGTCTTCAAAATTTACGTATTTTTACTTGGGTCGGGTTCAGACTAGGCATGATTCAGTCCGAATAAATACTGGACTTACAGTTTAGATCGTAGGGTGAAAACATATGAAGGTTTCATTATTTCATTACCCCACCATCAGATCTATCTCAATACCATCATATACAAATATCAATTACATGATGCCAAAAGAATGCATTTCGAACTAACTATTTCTAAGGGCCCATTTTACCCTAAAATAAATAAATAATGTCGAGATTTCAAAATTTACATATTTTTACTTGAGTTAGATTCCGATTAAGTGTGATTCAATTAGAATAAATACTGTACCTGCAGTTTAGATCGTAAAATAAAAACACACGGAGGTTCCATTATTTCATTACCCCACCACCATATCTATCTCAATACCTTAATCACATGATGCCAAACGAATGCATTTGGTATTTACTATTTCTAAGTACTTTTATTCCTATCATTTGACTTCAACTAATTCCAACATTAAAGAACTTAGATTCAAAATTCCAACCAATGGCATGGAGTCTCCTAATAGACTTTACTAGATCTTGACCTATTAGAGTACCCCGATGAATCATTAAGATCAAAGTTGCAGTACGGAGTTAGATGATTATATATAATTCATATAAAAAATCTCTCACTAATGCAAGCGATATATCGTGCACGTTTCTGTATGTGTACTTATCTTGATAAAAGTATTAGTGATTGCTGGTATTATTGCCTCCAAATGGGGGATTTCATTATTAAATATAATTTGCTGGAGTACAATTATAATGTAAAGAAAGGGGCACAGAAATTTCATTTTTATTTAGAGTACAAATAAATTGAATTCGAGTTAAATTTATGATATGTTTGCTATCTGAATTCATAATATTCGATCCGACGTCCGACTCTATATGCAATAATATTTGTATTTGTCACAATAAATGAACCACGTATATATTTGACTTAAGTTTTTAAAAAGAATTACTATTTAAATCTATAATATTCGATCGGATGCCCAACTCATAATCTTTGCATTTGTCACAAAAAATGAACCGCGTATATATTTTACTTAAATTTTTTTAAAAAATTACTATTTAAATCTATAATATTCGATCCAACGCCCAACTCATAATCTTTGCATTTGTCACAATAAATGAACTGCATACATATACATGGGGGAGAGACAAAGACAACATACTTCAATTAATATTAATTACATATATTCATGGAATCTAACATAATTTTGTTTTTACAACCTTAATTGCTGAATATTAGGGATGTAAACGAATATTAAACGAATTGGTTATGTCGTTTCATATTTGTATATGTTTATTTTTTTGAATATTCGGATACAAATATGAATTTGACAGATATTAAAAAATAATTTTTGAATTAGTATCTGTCGAATATATCCGTATCTGATTATAATTATTTAGATTTATTCATATTTTATTAAATTTATCTGTATTCGAATTATTTTTTTTTATATTCATATTCAATGCTAATTATTTAAATATCTATTTACAAATATCCAAATATGTAAATATGTGAACTTATAATAAATACATATTTTAATTAATAGAAAGAATTATATAATTTCATTAAAAAGAAAATAATCAAACAAACATAATTTTTAATTAATAATTAATTTTGTAATTGATTATTAGTACTTAATAATAATGGCATTTAAGTATATTAACTATAAAGTCAACCAACAATAATGGGTTGATTAACTTTATTCTTCAATTTTTTTCTTTATATTATAATAATTTTTTATTCTTTTTATTCTCAATTCTTCAATTATAATTTATATATATACAAATATGGATTATGAGATTTTTATTAAAAAATATAAATAATATATTATTTAATAAATATGTGTTCATAACGAATATTAAACTGATCGAATATGTATTTATTATATTTGTATTTATTTATAACTAATCGAATACGAATAATATCCGCTTTAAACGGATGCGGATAAATTTTATATAAACGAATATAAATGTAAACAATAAATGAATTTTTGAATATTCATTTACAATCCTACTTAAGATGTTAATAGTTGTTTCACCTAATTTTCATCATAATATAATTAGAATTTGATGTGGGAGGCATTGAGAAGCATTCAATGAGTTGGGTGAGAATTCGATCCTCAAGTCGATCATTCCTACAAGAGAATGAGCAATGCATTATTTGCTAATGAGACTGCCAACAATAAGCAAACATAGAGGTTGACTGCCATATGGTCGATCACTAGTAATAGATAATTCAAAGTGTTGCCAAAATTTTTAGAATGACATAATTAGTTCAACACAGTTGATATTTACTTGCATGCCTAACATGTGTAGCCGTATTTAATTCTTCATAGATTTTGTGTTAATCATTCCTTCTACGTTAAATGCTATTATCAATCAGCCTCGTGATTCGCATTTAATGCTATCATTAGTCAATTCCCTCTAAATTTAATGCCACTCAGTGGCCACTTTACTTGTGAGATGATCAAAAAGCATATTGATTGTCACTTTGCAAAAAACCTATAGGGCCCATATGCTTGCTGTGGGGGTAACCTGTCCTAACAAGGATTAATCAATCATTTCAACCGGCCCCATACTTCAAAGTACTACAAATATTGCTCCAAAATTGCTACAATTATGTATTCTACTTTTTATTTTTGACCTCGATCATTATAACTCCTTTACTGATTTTGATTTTAGCCTCTTCAAGGGTCTTAGCCAAGCCAACTCGATAAGGCTAATGTGCTTCGCTATGATTGTAAGTTCAACCACCACTCCCAACTGAAGTTATGACCAAACACATAGGATAAACCCCACCTCCTATACACAAAACTCTCTCCAATTCCTCCCCACCCCCACCCCCAACCCCAAAACACTACATCATCGTGATTAACTTGAGTTATCCTAATATTTATCTAGTCAAAGCCTATAATTAATTATAAGAGGTCTTTGTGAAGTGAACTTAGTTTAATTTGTTTGATCAATTCCCGCATCATTGATCATAGCTCATCTTATGTCAACATTATTATGTGACATTTATGCCGAATTGAATGCCCTAAATGAAGTAGATTTAATCTACCACTAGAAGTGCACTTTTTATGATTGTTTTATTTAACGTTACAAACTATAATTTTCAAGATAAGAAGTTATGACGCTAAGATCAAAGAAATACGATCAATGTATTCGCATAAATCCAAGTTAAAAGAGATTGCTAGCGATCACTTGAAATTCCTTGTTAAATACTTTTGTAGAAATGAGTTCAAACTATAAAAATATGGTCAAATGAGTTCAATACTTTTGTAGAACATAAAAATATAAATAATTTAGGATTGTAAAATAAAAAGACTTCAAAAATTAAGAAAATGTTTGGCTATGTTTTTCCAAAATAAAACATTTTCTCATTTTTCCTCCAAAATACAAATTTTTTCCCCTAAAATATTTTCTACTATCCTTCATTATTCCCAAAACTTCCCCATTTTCTAATATATTTTATATATACATTATATTTATTTTATTATTTTTCTAATAATAAAAAAAATCATTCACTCTATTTTCACCCAAAAAATTCAACAAAAAAATATTGATTTGACTGCTATAGTAAAAAATATCTCCCCCTAAAACATAAGCAAACATACCAAAATTCTCCGAAATCAATTTTTAACTATTTTCCAAAATATAATAAAAAATTAATTACATTCCCAACACAACGTTCACATTCTCCAATAATTTATTCTCCAAAAATACATAATAAACATATAACAAAAAAAAAAACCATAACCAAACATTCACTAAGTAATTTATTAATAAAATAATAATAAGAAAGAATATGATTAGCTATTCAACATTATACACTTGAAAATAAGTTTTGCCACAAATTATCTATAGGTGACTGCCATCTGAAAATCGTAAAATGGGTGACATGACTTGACTTAAGGCGTCCAAGTCCAATGTCCAATTCATGACCATACTTTACGTTGTCTATGTACTCTTATGGACAAAAGAATTACGTGTTATTTATCTTTTTTGTTTTTTAAATACATATAAGTTTCGATAAAATTTAAGTTACAATCTAAATATCATTATTGTCATTTAGCGATTGAAACTTTAGTTCTTTGTCTATGAATACAAATCATGTTACTTTCCCTGTTACAAGTATGAATTGCTTTACGCAACTTAAGAAAAGCTATCATGGGAGAAAATAATTTCTTTTTATTTTTATTTTTCTAGTATTCTTGTGGAAAAATCGGGCGCATAATAGAAAAGGTAATTCCTAATTATTTCAATTTGAATTTGAAAATGAAATATTATTTGAAAGTTTTATTTAAAATATAATGATTATGTATGGTTAAAAATTAGTTATATTTAAAAAATATAATATTTTATATTAAAAATAGTGCAAATATGAATAAAAAAAATAAAAAGTGACAATAGAGAAAGTGTGTAACAATGTGTTTTGAAAAATATTTTAAAAATGAAAATATTTGTAAAAATAAAAAAAATTTGATAATTTTCTATTTTTATTTTTAGGAAAAAATGAAAAGGGCTTTGAAAAACAAAACCAAATGGGCACTTAGGTGATTCTATAATTTTGTTTAACTTCAAGGGCAATTTGAAAATTTCATTTACATCCACATCAACTATGAAGACTTTTTTTTAATCTTGTAAAGTTGATGCATGGGGTCGTCATTGTCTTGGTAATAAAATATCTCTACCACACCAACTTAGATAACTAAAATAAATGAAGAACTTAAAAAAAATCAGTGCCTAGGAATTCTGAACCAATTAATAATGTTCTTGTTCCCCATAAATGTATTCAACCCCATTTTGGCCAAAATCCTGTTAAATTGAAATGACCCATGTCGTGTAGACTTAGCACTTTTATATTCAAGAAAATTACACGTGTCGACTCCATACCCATGGAAGAATCTGAAAATTCGATTAATTTAAATCCGGCAGAAGTGTCGTGCCCACGAGTGGACAGATGGGTGGGGGCATGGACCCTGAAAATCTGGTTCATTAATTTTAAACCGAATCCAAAAAATAATAATTAATTTATTTTATTTTATTCTATTTTTTAATTGCCCTTTTTGTACTTGTGGGATTTTGTCTTAAATTAAGGCAAGATTGAGGGTGACAAGCTCACTCCCACTTGTCTGTGTGTGTGTGTTTTGTGAGTGGAGGATTGCGTGGTGGCTGAGCTGCCATGCGGCCGCCGGAGGAAAGCGGCGGGCACGTGGGGTGCTTGGCTAGCTTCTCAATAATTTTGTAATAATCGGACTTTGAGTATTGTTACAACGTTTATTGTTGGGCACCACATTTATTGAGTCCATTGGTTTGTTGATTTTTCATATGAGGTGGAGGTAGACTTGGAGTATGTTTGTATAATTACTTGTATAATATTTACAATATAAAGTGTAAGATTATATTATTTGGACGGAGAACTAATTTGTTTAAAATTTTTCTTCAATCTGGCGCAAATAATGTTAGTATATTTGAGGTCTTTTAGTTTATAGGTCTTTCGTCGATTGAGTATAGGTTAAATTTGAATGATCAATTTTTTAAGTTACGATGGTCTTTGATTGTTCTTTGAAATTATAGAGTGAGTTCATATGCTAAGGAATTGGTAGTGGGCGAGTAAACAAATAAATAAGTAAGAACGTATAATAAATTTAATAAATAAATCGCTATAGAGTCGAATGAGATTTTTTAAAACTTAGCCTTCTTGTGCCTAATGGTGGGGTATTCATAATTATTTGTTGAGTTATTTCAATATTATTCATCATAGAGGACACCTTTGAATCCAAACATGTGTCTCAATCAAATTGCTGAGGTTTTAGGTCGAATTGAGTTCTCGAACCAACCAGCATAAACAAATGCAAATACAATAGAATTTTTGATGGTTTTGAATATCTTTTAAGGATATTCTAGTCGTTCTTACCATAACAAACATCATTCTTAGTAAAATTCAAGCCTTGAACATATGTAAAATTTGTATAAATCTGCGAGGGAATCAAACAAAAAATGTATATAATTGATTGGATTTAGTTAGTGAATTTATTACATTAAATCACTACAAGAAAAGTAGAAATTAATGATAAAAAAATATCCGATAATTATTAATTAAATATATATTTAGTGAAAAAAAATGTTTTTGTTCCTATCAATTTACCGACCAACAAAAAAAGAAAAGAAAATAAACACTAATCTATTACAATTTCCAATTTTAGGGCTTTTTGAACAAAAAGTTGAGGTAGATTGACAACTACCAAAACCACCACGAACAAATATAAGATGCCAAGACAACAAATGCAGATGGCAGACCACCAAAACCTGAAAGATAACTAAAAACAATTCCCTTTCTCCCCATTTTAAGGCACACGAGAAATTGAAATTAATTTTTCTTTTCTTTTCTTTTCCCATTTGTTAAAATACAAATTTCATGACTTTTTCCCAGCAGACAGAAATTCCAATACCCCCAAAGACAAAACCACCAAATGCCACACTTTATATATATATATATATATATATCTTTTAAAAAAGAAAAAAGCACTTTATATATATATATATATATATATATAAAATACCGGCCGAACTCAGAAGATTAGTAGTCCTTTTGAGAGATCTTTCTAAAGTGGATTGAAACGATAAAAAAAATAATCTATAAAGTCAAAAAGAATTACAAATGATATATTTTTATAAGAGAATAAATATGATTGTACAAAAAGATGTGACTATCTGTATTAACAGCACTAACAAACATGTCATTCAGATATTATTTTTGCAAGAAAACACCACTATTGAAACCACACATTAATAACAATTACGACTATTTAAATACAACATTTCAATAATTACGTTAAGTGGTTTGTAGGTCAATGATATCAGTCTTCACTATTATAAGGAGGTCTCATGTTCAACTCCGAATTGACGCCTTTGTGCATCTTGCGTGCATTTAATTGTACAATTTGTGTTTTAATTGACTTAATTTGATAATAGAATAATATCGACTTGTTGAAAGAATAAATTTCGTCATTTTTAATGTTCTTACTAAAAAAAAATACAATATTTTAAACAACTATAATATATTAATTTAAAATGCATAGTAAGAGGATTATACGTCCTTTGTTTTTTTGAAATGCAATTACATCATTGCTTTTGAACAAATTTTAAATATTTTTTTTCCTAACTAATAAAATCTACATTCTAATTTAAGTAGTGCATGATTTTCATTGAGAAATTTCCAACACCCTCTAAATAATCAAAATCATAACTAGAA
>JACGDI010005739.1:47545-60693 GCA_014898725.1 Jacaranda copaia | reverse complement strand
TATTATTTTTTAATATCCTTCAAATCCATATTCGTATCCGAATATTCAAAAAGTTAAACGAATATGGAAACAGTACATCCGATCCGTTTAACATCAATTTACACCCATAATTTTAATGATATGTCTCTATGGCATATTATTAATATATCAATTGAATTATTTGAAATATAGAAAAAAATACTACTAATATTTTTTTAAATTAAAATTCAAAACCCAGATGTGAAGTTATTCGTCCTAGAAAAACATTTGGGATTTAGAAGATCAACCTCGGTCGTCGGAGAAAGATCAATGTCTTGTTTAAAAATAACATAGTGTAGAAATTAGAATATGAAGGGATCAAGAGTTGAAATCTAAAGAAGGGCCTTTTTTTCAACCATGCAATTTTTCTTTTTCTTTTTTCTTTTAATTTGAAAGGGAGGGGGAGAGGGGGTGTCCATCTTTTGGGTCTTGACTGAGAAATAGAGTCCCGAAAATCGCCAATTTTATGTTGTCGTATGTGGAATATGACAAAAGTCAAGAGTTGTAAAGAGGTGGAGGCCTCCACATTATGGAAAAAATTTCACACCTTGTGCAATTCTCCAGGGGTGTGAAGGGACTTGGAAAAGCAATAGAATCGATTTGACTTCTTACCAAATGGTCAAAATTAGACAACTCAAAAAATGGGATTTGCTTATTCTCAATTTTCTTGTCAATGTTCCAAAGTAGTGAAAAATGACTGTGGGTACATGTACATGAAGTGACACTTTATTTCCCCATAGGGATTTATACAATTTAGCTTAGGAATAGTTTTCACCATGGGTTTGTCTTACTATAAGATGAATATGTTGCAAAAAGAACATAGATACAAGCAATTTTTTTCCCCATATTTCTTGAAATAGGTGAACAAGTGTGTCACATATTGATACACATGACATAATTACTTGAAGTTTGAAGAGATGGGAAGCAATTCTTTCAATGTTTTTGTTCGTATATTTTAGAAGTGATTAGTAGAAAAAGTACGTAGTTGGTAGTAAAAATAGAAAATATTTGAAAATTAATTAAAAAATTGAGAAAAAAACGTAAAATGAGAATATTTGATAAATGAAAATTACTTGTGCTTAAGTTTATGTGAGAAAAATATTAAGTTATTCTTTAGTTGCTAGGGTAAAATGGAGTTTTTAGAAAATAATAAGAACAAAATTATTGAACAAACATAGAAGTCGAATGAAGCAGAGCGCTTTCAACTTCTATCCTTTTCTCTTCTTTTTTAAGTGGTCGCATAAACAGAAGTAGATAGAGAAAAAAATATTTTCCACCTTCTTTTTAAGTTAAAAAAAAGGAAAAAAAATTGTTTTTTAAAACCATTATAGGTACTCCATTAAACTCAAAAATTTTCACATACCACCAAAATGAAATAAATTTTCCAAAAAAATATTAGGAACACTTAGATATTTTTTTTATAAATTGAAATTCAAATTAATGAGAAAATTCTTATCCACATTGTAAGAGAGAAAAGTCTTATTCTGAAAGTGTGCAACAGAATATTGCAACAAAAAACAAATCCAAAACCATTGTTTCTTTTTGCAAAGGTTGCTGTCCAATATAATCTCTACACATTATCATTCGACAAAAATGTGATTCTTCTTACAATTTTGTTTTTGTTTGGGTGTGGGGTGGACGTGGCTCATTGATCACCTTGGAATTTCATGAGTCCAAATCACACTTTACAACGAATTAATTTGCTTAATTGACTTTTGTCACATAATTATTCCATTCAATAGGAATTAATAATGAATTATTGCTTTGAATTTTGACCAACCTAGTTTCTTTAGTTTTCAAGCAAAATATATATGTTTGTTATTTTTTATAGTAACTTAGTTTAAGGTTGAAACTTTTTGGTCTCCATATTACTGGAGCTATCTATTTTGGTGAAATGATCAAAATGTACAGCGATAAAAAAAAAGTACTAATAATAATAAAAAAACGTGTTATAGAAATTGATGTACGAGTCAATCTAACTTGTATACTTTCTTTTTTATTTAAAGAAAAATAAAAAAAGAGATTTACTTATTTGTAAATAAATGAGCTATTCCATTTAGGGAATAGGGCTAAAAGAGTAAATTAAAACATCGACGAACTCACATTTTTGGCCAAGAAAAAGAAAGAAAGTTGGGGGGGGGGATCAGGAATTTTGAGTTGCCATGAATTCAAATTCTTCAATAATAAATTTAAAAATCACAAAGCTAATTAATTTATAATGACTTTGTCAGAAGTACAATATTTTTTCTCAACATACACGCATACTTAAAGTTTATTATAGTTCAAATTTAAACCTCATATATACAATTATGACATTGATGTTATCGGACCAATCAACCCGACTTTTCAATTGTCAGATTACAACATTAAACATTAAAACTTTAATGAAATTGAACAAAGAAGAATGCACCATCTTTAGCCATGCTAGAATATTATTACATCAATTCTAGTGATATTATAGAAGCAACCCTACTGAAAATTTGCGTGTTAACAAAGGGACCAACCCTAATTTAAAAACTTATCTAACTGTCACAAACTTCATTTATTCTAATCTTAAAAATAAAAAGAAAAAAGAAAAAATTAGAAAAAGGAAATAAACCGTTGGATATTTTGAGCAACTCTGCAAGGGAATGATAGGCTCCAGAAGCTGTACGGCAGACTTGCTGATAAAAAAATACACTAAAAAAGGTAGGTAGAAGAGCACTTTTTTCTGCATAAAAGAGTGTTCAGAGGCCACAGGGGCTTTAGATTTTCCATCTGTCATAAAATTTAAGCCTGAGATTGAGCTTTCAGGCAGACTGGCTGTTGGGCAAATGCAGTGTTGGTAGGCACTAAGATAGTGTAAAATCATCAAGTAATCATTTCTTGTATGTGTTTGGGGGGTCTTTTGTTTGTTAAGTATTCTATTAATGATAATTTCAGTCATGATGCCCTTCTTCACGTGACATGTTATCTCCTTTTTATGGTTATGTGATAGATGTTGTAGTGCTATTTTCTTTTAAAAATTTATACGCATATGTATTAAGAGTTTGTAAGAATTTTATTTTTTGGTTGTAGATTTGTACGTGTGTAAATAATGTTATCGGACCAATTTATCTGACATTTGAGCTATTTTTGTTGTTTAAATGACGGATGCTTGATCGCATTTCGTGAAAAATTCAAGTAAATTTAAAATTTCTGTATAGATGTAATTGTTTCATAAATTACTATTATAAGTAAGTTCAAGCCTATAACCTTTTTTATAAGAAATTATGATTCAGATTAAATAAAATCACCATGCTTGTTTGAGTTATGGGCCTATAACCTCTGAATATATTTATTTTTCTATTTTTAATTGAGATTTCTCATCAAAGATTGAAATTTCTATGCTGGGTTTCAAATTGTGAACCTCATAGATACCATTTCTCCATGGCTAGAACAACTTTTCAATTTTAATTGATCCCTTTGTCTTGATTAGCTTATGTAAAAGTTAACTTTGCCTTAGAGGAACTTCCTTTGGAGAGAAGAAAGGAAAGAAGCAAAGTAAAATTTGCTACTTTCAAGGACTATATAAATTATGACGGTTTAGATTCTCTATTTCAATTTGTGTTTTATCTCATAGTTTATTTTATGAATATATGATATATGTATTAATTTGTTTTTTTAAATAATTGATTGGGAATCAAATACACTGTGTATGTATATTAAGTTAGAATACAAGATAAAACACGAAATGCAATAGTTTCCATATTTAATTTCTACACTTCAAAACCACTATATCGTAACAATATTTTTTGAAAAAAATATAATTTATGATTCTTTTTTCATGTATTAACAATTACATAAGGAGAGAGACTATCATCCAAAATTCAATTTCTCACTATATATTACACACACACACACACACACATATATATATGTATATGTATTGGCATACTTGAATGGGATATATACATCATTTTGTCTTATTTCTTTAGGGAGTCATAAATTCTACTTTCCTGGCTTGGACTATATACAATGTAACTTCTGCACTAGAAAAGAGTATAATATGGAATGACTTGGGGACTGGGGCAGGCACGCATTTCCCTGTGCTGTTAAATTACTAAACTGTCCTCGCTATTCCTGTCATGACTAAAATTCAATAACTCTAAAGTTAGCTCAATCCACTCAGAATAATAATGTTTTGTTATAAAAAAAATAAGGCATCAATTAAAATTAATTTATAGTTCACACTAAAAATTTATAATTTTAACTAGAAGATTAATCTAATTGATAATGATTGTTCTATTTTATATACTGTAAGAAAAAAATAAATTAGTGACAATACAAAAATTGTCACTAATTATGTATATTAATTGACAAAAGATTTAGTTTTGTCACTTTAATGATTCCTAAAATTAAATAATGACAAAAATAGCGTTTAAATTGTCATTACAAATAATTATTTTGTGACTAATTTTATATTTTTTTTAGTGTATATTAATTTTTTTACGAATATTATATAATTAATTTGCTGACTTTGCAATGAACATAATTATGAACTGATAATTAAAAATTTTTGTTAGTTGTTATCTTTAAAAATTATAATTTATAATCATATATACAAAATTAATTTTCATAACAATTTTTCCACAGTGAATGGATAATATTCTTTCGGTTAGGTGCCATTTGAATTTATTTTTTGGAGGCATTTTTATTTTCTAGTAAAAATAAACAGTGAAAAGTTAATTATAAATGTATCTTTGAAAATAAAATATTGTTTAGATATTTTGTTTAAAATGTAATGATTATATAGAGTTGAAAATGAGTTGTATTTGAAAAATATAGTATTTTTGTATTAAAAATCATACAAATATGAGTATGAGAAAATAAAAAAGTGAAAATGAAGAGAGAGTGTAAAAGTTTGTTTACAAAAATATTTTGAGAATGAAAATAGCTGTAAAAATGTGGGAAAAGTTTATGACTTTCTATTTTCATTTTAAGCAGAGAATAAAAATGAGAATAAAAAAGTCTATAGGGGGCAGTTTGTTTATGTTTTAAAAATACTTCCTGTTGTTTTCACAATGTGAAAATGAATTTATAACAATTTATCATCATTTTTATCAATATTTTCAACTCATTTCTATTTCGAAATATGTTTTTCAATAACATACACATCTTCTTCCAATAACTTATATATTTTTTCTCTTTTTTCTTCATTATTACTATTTTTTTCCACTACAACCTATAAAAATCAACATAATTATTACTTTTTCAACAACCTATCTAAATACAAATTCAATTTTCATTAATTTATTCTAACTAACTTTTTAAATTTAAAAAATATTAAAAATAAAAATA
Organism: Jacaranda copaia; assembly: GCA_014898725.1. Classification (NCBI taxonomy): domain Eukaryota; kingdom Viridiplantae; phylum Streptophyta; class Magnoliopsida; order Lamiales; family Bignoniaceae; genus Jacaranda; species Jacaranda copaia. The sequence continues at coordinate 55,356 of JACGDI010005739.1, read as the reverse complement.
AAATTTGAAAACATAAACACCCACCCACTTAGTGTTTCTCCTACTCGTAAAAATTAATTAAAAAAAAAGAGAGTTAAAAGTCATGTCAGCTCGCGTACATCCCCGTCTGGGCAGAAGCCCAACGGTGCAATGAAATATTGGCCAGAAGAAAATGTCCACGACCTAACAGAAAGGAAAAGGAGAGGACCGCAACCCCAAGAGTTGATCAGAGCCGTCGTTTTTCATGCACAGCCGCAATAAAAAGATAAAAAAGAAAAGGTAAAGAAGAGCTGATCAATGGGCTGTAACGCAATTTAATGAACAAAGACAGACAAGAATACCCAGCCTGAGCCCATTAATGAGGTTTGGTTTGGACTTTGGTCCCCCACCTCCCCCCGCAATTCAGTATCAATTTGCCTCATCTTACGTCGGTTTCTCATAGATTTTGCCAGCAGGTTGCATGTGTGTTTGAAATTTACTCATCCTCAGCCTCAACCTCAACCTCAACCTATCTGCTCATTCATGGACTCCTAACTCATAACCTACATTGGGTACGTATTTATTAATTAGTGACCTACCCGGTGGTGCGCAGTGTCCGACATGTCTTGTCCTTTGGTTTATTCGTTAGGCGCGGATGTAGAAATTATGCATGACTATTTTATGATTGTTCTAATATTCGAAAAATAATTTCACGTAACACATTAATTATTTAAGTGGATGGGTTATCTGGAAGCTGTCTTAAATATGTACAAATTCACATTTCGATATTGTTTTATTTAAATTTGAACTTTCGTAGAATTTCTATATTATTAACTTGCTTTGGGGTTCTTCCTCGAAGGTTGAATTGCCCATGTTCTCTATTGAGCTCTCAAGAACGCGGACTCAGGGAACAATGAAGTTTCATAAAGTCTTTCTATCTATATGCATGTAGTTTGAATTTTAATAAACATGTCTATTTTACGGAGTTCCTTTTCAAGACAGTGTCCAGATAGTTACATCTTTCATTCAGGTTGTAACTTACTTAACAAATAATTTCATACATTAGAACCATTGTAGTTGCAGTCATCGTCTCGTTGCTTTTTTGTGATATTTATATTAGGATTGATTTAAGTTTGGGAAAGCACTTTTCTAAGGTTTAGGATCAAATTATTGAGATTTGGATTGAATGGTCACTTTATGAATCAAGTTGATTCTAAGTCAATTTGTTTTATAAGATTAAGATCATTGAAGTAGTCCAACAAAAATCCTTTAATACTTTAACTAATCTATTTGAAGTAAATAATCTTGTGAGAATATAAATTGTTGAAAGTACATCATACCTTTAAATAAACAGATTGAGAAATACTTGTAAAATGGTGCTATTCTGACGAAAAATATGTTTTTGAGGAGCTTTAATTTGGATTATTTATTTTTACTATTTGAACATATTAATCGCTGCTTATAAAAAATAATTCCTCATATTCTAAATTCAACAATATATATTCGAATTTTATCCATTTTTTAAACAAAAATGGAACCTTTAAAGGTAACTTGAGAGTCACACATTGTACCATGTTAACAAACCATTAAACATAAGATGTGACATAACCATGCCAATCAACCACTATAAATTCTCCTAATAGATAGATGTGGTGGGTCTTCTTAAGTTAGTCACTATAAGTTCCCTCAATCACTAGATGACAAATGACCTTTTCCATCATGTGAAATTAGGAAAGGCACTTTGTTTGGGAGTTTATCAATTGCGTAAAAGCTGGAGCCTGTGGTGTGCAACAACCATGATCAAATAAGGGGTCTACAGATTTTAAAATTAGGGTTCTTAACGGTTTTGATTTTGATATGAGTTTGATTTGATACAATCCAATTAATCTTTAGAGATATACGTATATATAAGAAGATTATGTTGATATGATTGATTAAAAATTTTATATGCAGAAATAAATTTGATCGAGTATTAAATTGAATGAAAGGAAAGTTTGAGATTCAAATTCATGAATTTTAATTAGTGATGTTATGGGTATTTCATTTGATGTAGGAATCATTCTAGTATATACGTGTTTTAATTTTTTTGAATTTTGAATATCGTACGAATTCAATGATAAGTAGGTATATAAATATAAAAAATGAAATTATAAAATATTCATGAATTCTTGTAATATTATAACTCAGTTGTTATACAATAGGACTATGAATATTAGTTAAATAATAAATAAGATATATGCATAATTTTTAAATAATGATATTAATATGTCATTTTTTCCAGTTTACTTGGGGGCTGTTTGGTTTCATTTTCACACTCTATTTTCACATTTTTTACTATTCTAAAAATAAAATACATCACTTTTTACGTATTTTTATCCAACATCATTTTTATTTTTAAAATACAATTTTCAATAAACTATGCATCTTCTTTCAATTATAACCCATATTTTTTTCTCTTTTTATTTCATTATTTCTATCTCTCTCCACTACAACCTATTAAATCTAAAATATATATTTATTTTCAACTCATTTCCATTAATTAACTTTTTAAATTTTAAAAATATTGGAAATAAAAATAAAACCAAACATCTCCTAAATTTATAGACACAATCTCAATAATGTGTGCTCAATCGAGCCCTCTAACATCATGTTTACTTATCCAAACAGGACATAATGATAGAATAAAATGTGTGATGATGTTAAGGATTTAGAGCTTTTTTTGTAATGAGAAATAAAAAAGAATGTTTAAAATTTATTATTTACTTAGATGGAATTAGTGGAATTAATAATTTAGTGAATAGGGATAAATATCTTCACTTCAAAAGAGCTAAGGACGAAATACTAATGATTATACCATAAATGAGGGTAAAATGATAATTTCCATTGATCATCCAACCAATCCAGAAGCTGGGATTTTTGCATTGTACGGTACCACTGAATGGCTTATGCTTATCTACCATCCTATGATGATAGGCCCGGCCCATCATTTTCAAAAGTATGCGCCACATGTTGGGGACATGGGCCTTCATCCTGGCCTATTAGAAGTACAAACAAAGCCCAAAAGTATGTATGATCTTTTATTCTATTTTATATTTTATTTTCTATTTTAACTTGATGAATATATGTTAAGTGTATTTAATTTTTAATTAATTATTTTTATAAAAAAATATTTAATACACTTAACGTATATTTATGAAATGAAATAAAAAATGATGTAGATGATCTAAGTTGTTTTATCTTGGGGGATAAAAATGAAGTACATTATTGAACACTCTTCTCAAAATAAGTATTGTATATGAATGATGCAGTAGAGTTGTTCCAACTCTCTTGTGGGCTCGGCATATTCTCCTCAATAACCAATGATCTAGCTTTCGTGCACATTAACAGGACATGTCTACTGTGAGGTATTATTGTATTTCGCTCGTATGAGGTATTCTCAAATTAAATGATATATGTTATTTTACAATAAGTTGGTATTAATTTTACAAGAAGTTATTATTTTGTATTTGAAAATCTTAATACATTTAAGTTTGATATTATTCTTGTAAAAAATTAAAAGAAAAAAATAAATATAAAAATAAAAATTTATTATCTTAGATGGCATAATTTAATTATTTTTAATTACATGCTTTATAATGTTAAATAATAAACATATCTAAAACAATATAAATAATAAAAAAAATCCTTCCCTATCGTTCACCTCTCCCTAACCATCCCCACGCCCCCACCCAATAGAGACAACCAACTATGGTTGGGTTGGCCATGGCTAGTCCAATGGCCCAACCAGAGCTGTTGGCCATAGTCTATCGCTTGGCCTTAGCAGTTTTTTGTGGGGGTGGGAGGAGTTAGGGTGGAGGTTATATATATATATATATGTGTGTGTGTGTGTGTGTGTGCACTATGTATATATTTTACGTATTTATATATGCATATTTATATATGTAAATATATAAATATGTTGAATATATTTTTAATGAAGTGTATTTTGTCATTTATTATTTTAATTTGTTATTAATTTTTTTAAATGTTTTCAGTGAGTATCAAAATGATCATTCTAAATTTTCATTAAGATCAGGGAGTAATTGTAATTTTTCAAAATATAAATATAGGTTCATGTTAGCCAATATATTAATACAAGATATTAAGATAATATAACTAATCAAAATTCATCATCAATCTCTTGTACAAGTGGCATGTTAAATATACTTTATTATGCTACCAACTATCACCAAAATGAAAGGACATGTCATATTTTAAATCCAACAGTTTAGATTAAATGTATTTGTATATTTCTCATATAAGGTATGTACAATCAAGTTTGCATAATAGAGTTTCCTAGGCACATATCTCCACTATGTCCACTCAATTTGAAGATACTAAATAAGGTATGAATTAATGCCACACAAAATTATTTCAATGTTTCCATTTGTAGTGTAGAGGCTGGGTGGATGTTATTGAACTAGTTCTAGCGATTAACACTATTTGAAGTAGATGGATTGCTGATTTCCTCGTCTCTGTTGGGTGTGTGTAATATGTAGTATTCTTGATTTTAGAATGACTTTTTGAAAACGATGATTACTTATGTGATCCCTTGCATCCTTGTGACTTGGATTACATATGTAAAACCGAGGTGTGCCCTTGTACTTTTTCTACTAGAAACTAATCAAAAATGGGGAAAAATAGATGCTATTATGAAAGAGTTTTATTTAGCTTTTCTATATTAGATAACTACAAGTATGGCAAATGATAGGGTTGGATTGGGCTTGGTTTGGTCTTGTTGGGGTTGGGTTCAAAATAAGTTGAGTTGAGGGGTTGAGTTTGGTTTGAAATAGTTTCAATAGAAAATAAAAAAAATTATTTAATTTATTTATTCGAAAAAATTAATTCAAAAGATCATAGTAAAATTATAATTTTACAACATAATGAGACGATTTATTGAATTAATTAAAATTTTTTAATAGACCCATTTTGAACCTATTTTAAGTCCAAAATTGAGACAATTCTTCTAAAGTCCAACCTGCTCAAATCAATTTCTGAAATGTTGAGCCCAATCCAATAAAAAACGATGCGGGTTGGGTTGAGCCCATGGATTATAACCCAAATTGGCAGTTATAACTTCAAGCACGATTTTCTCTGGAAATTACCAGCTTTCGGCAACCAATTTGAAAGCAAAAGCACAAAGTCTGATCCCATTCTATGTGAAAAATCGCAGAGCGCTTTTGGAAGTTCTAATCGAAATGTAAAAAGCGTGTGTGGGACTTGCTGTTACCACTTTCATATTTATTACTAATCATAATCAGCAAAAATTGTAAGTAGGACTGTCAATGGGTTGGATCGGATCATGCTGAATCTAAGTTTGAATGTGAAAGTAATATACTAGATCCAAATTCGATCCAAGATCCATCAAATTTGTAGTTGGTATAATCGTATTCGGATACAAATAAAAGTTGTACATCCGTTAGACATCCAAAAAAATTTAAATACAAATACTTTAAAAATTATCATATATTTATTATTTTTCTAAAAATTTAGTAAAATCTAAATTCAAAATAGTCATTCTTAAAAAAAATATACAATAGATTAATAAATATATTTTCAAGCCTATTGATCACTTAAAAGCAACAATAGAATTTAATTCAATCACATTCATTTACTAGATCATTATATTTTAGGTTCAATTATTGATAATAGTACTTATTTGACATTATAAATACATAGTTATATATAGTTTTAATTAATTAACTATATATAGACTCATAATTTTATAAAAAAGAAGCCTATTCTGATCAAATCGAGATTTGCATTGTAGTCTTGTCATATCATGGCATTAAGATCCTACTCATTATTCTTCCCACATCATTTTTTGTTATAAAAATAAAAAAATAAGTGATATAATTATGATGTAAATAAGCTCAAAATCTAATAATTTATATGAGAAACAAATGACTTTTTTCATCCAGAAATCTACTTTGGCATTATTATAGGACTATGTATATATATGTATAATACTAAATATATTCGGATTCTAATTATTAATAGATTGGATCGAGCTATATTCATATTCGCTCATTTATTTTGAATTTCAAACTTTTTTAATCGGATCATATCCATCAAATTTTTTATCGGTTAAAGATTCTAAATAATTAGATCGAATTCAAATCGAATGTGGATTAAAATTCACTCTATTAACAGCCCTAATTATAAGTACCCATCTGGTTTTGCCGTTTTAGGTTAGTGCTTCTCCAAAAATAGAGAGTTTAGTGGGCCAAGCTCTGTTTTCACGGCCCTAATCGAGTTAACTCCTCTCCTAACAACCAAGTAATCCTATCTATTTATATTATAAAAATATTTATCGAGTGCTCATTTATCCTTATAACATCAGTCTCAAGCAGAAATTGCGAAATCGATAGTTTAAACTGGACAAACTCTTGACGTAATTATATATAAATAAAACATATTCACTATAAAGTATCTAAGAAAAAGAATTTACCCCAACAATAATACAATATTTGTACAATTTTTCTACTCGAGCAGTAGAGTTGAAGTAAAAATTTATTTAAACATGATTCGTTAGGAAATTTAGTATGAAAAGAAGCTGCAGCTGCAGTAGTCCATTCCTCCTCTGATTTGAATGGGCGTGCCGTCAGCTGAATAGCTCAGACAGTTTAGTCGTTAGTGCTGTCCTTTCTGTTACATTGAGGGCGTCGCCCATGTAGTTTTATTATTGTTTTGTGTTCGTCAAGTTACTTTATTCTTAGACTATGAACGTTATTTTAACCAATCAAATCTCTCAATTGCAATTTAAAAATAATATAATGATAATTCTATTCTTTAAGAGCTAAGAGAGAATCTATCAGTTATTTAGTGTAACACAGCTACCTACGCCGACATGTGTATGTGTATAGGAATGGGTGCGGGAGCTACCCCTAGTACTTTGCCGGAAGCTCTTCATCCATCTCAATATATGGAAATTCTACACGCAAAAGCTTCGGTCCAATGTCCGAACATCAAAACACTTCTGGATGTCGGGCCGGATTGTTCCCTACCGAGAAAGTGGAGAACTGGCCGCTTGGAATTAGTTCTATTCACGTTTAGTTGGTAAGATTAACTGAAAAATAAATTAAAACAAAATATATGATTTTACGATTATAATCCTTTATTATTTTTTTAATAATTTTTTTATATACTAATTAAGAGTAATTTGATTTTTTTGAATCTTATTCAACCCATGTATCAGCCTATTCCCTCTTGATACATATTCTAATTTAATACAGAGCTAATGATTTGTTAAGGACTTATATCAAAATAAATAAATAATAAATTATGAGTAATTATATACCTATTAGATATAATCAATTAAAGCAAATAAATCCTAAAATGATGTATTTATGGAGCACTGCATCATACAAAAAAAGTTTGACTTTGCAAATTGCATGTTTCCATGCAATCTTAAACAAAAATAGCATAATAAAGCAAATCTTTAATGGAAGAGCGCAAAAGAGGGACTATGAGAAGACAAAAAGGCGGCCGCCAAAGGAGCAATGTTTTCTTTCTTTGTGTCTATGAATAAAATTGGTAAAAGTAGAAGTAGGCCTATTAGTGGGCTTTGCAAATCTTGATTGGGTTCTATTTCTTTTTCTTTTATTAAAAAAAAAAGAACAGAAGCGTGTTTCTCAATTCTGTTACTTTTTCGCTTGCAGTCTGTGTGTGGACAGCTAACGTTTCCGACAGCAGCGAGAGAGAAAAGTCAAAAGGCTATGATAACATGCGACTTTACGTTTCTGACATCCCTTTTGCAGAAATTAGGCGATCTTTTGGAGGCATGTTATTGTTATCATCATCTTATAATAATT
>JACGDI010005738.1:366228-398107 GCA_014898725.1 Jacaranda copaia | reverse complement strand
TCCATTGACAACCTTATTAGTAATTAATTAAAATTGTTAGCATTAGTTATTTATATTACAAATTAAAATTATATAAGTGAATTTCAATGTCATCATTAATATTATATTTCTGTGTTTATTTTACAGAAAATCATAGGATAAAACTTGTAAAAATGCAAGAATAACTTATATTTTAAAGATAAAACATACTTTCTTCTTATAATATATATTAATTACAAAAATATCATTATCAACATTTTATAACTTCTAAAATTTTATTTTATTCGAAAACTTTAATAATTTATTTTTAAAATAAAATTTAACACCTTATAAGTTCTAAAAATATATATTATAAGATGTTTAAGTAAGTTAATCAAATACCCAGCTCTCAATATCATTAGTAATTCTCCTAATTCAAATTTAAACTTAGAAGTTAGTACATTAAAATCTGAATCACCACAACTGCCCCGATCCATATTTATTTCTTTTCCAAACAAAATATTGAGATCAATTATATGTCACATTAAATCTTTAGTAGATCAAAATTCCCTTTTTAGCCCCCCTATTGGACAAGATATTAGGCATACCATCTCTATTGGACAAAAAAGAGACGGAATGACTACCAAATAGCATCTCTATTGGAGGGAGAGTCTCCCTCATCGTAAAATACTCAATTTCAATTACAATTATTATTTTACAAGCAAATTATTAATACAACTTTATAAGAATATCAATTAAAATGAAATTCATATAATATATAAATATCATAAACCTATGGTTGCGACTACACCTAAATTTATTAGAGAAAGTTATGAACCAAATTAATTGCACCACTCCCTTTCACAATTCATTAAGTGCCTGTTTGGTTTCATTTTCAAATATTATTTTAACATTTTCTACTATTTTAAATGAAGCACATAACTTTTTATTAATTTTCACCCAACATTATTTTGATTTTTATTTTCAAAACACATCCTCTAATAACATAATATCTTTTCTTAATAACCTATATATCTTCTCTCTCTGTTCTATTATTTCTATCTCTCTCCACTTATAGCTTACTAAATTCAACATAATCATTACTTTTCTAACAATTCATCCAAGCACAAATTCATTTTTAATCCATTTTTACTAACTATTTTTCAGTATTTTAAAAATGATGGAAATAAAAATTGAAAATAAAAATAAAACCAAATGGGCTGCAGAGAAATTTCAAAATCTCGAGATCAAAATATCTTTCATGACTTGGGAGTAGATCAATAATACATTAATTAATAATAAAAGGTATACATATATTGCACCATACACTTGGAATATAACTTTTCAGTCCATATCTTTAAGGGGACAAAAGGTTTGGCCGAGACCACGTAAGACAGCAGCCCATGTCCACAAACCTTTATTTCACTGAGTTGAGGCACAGAAGCAACCACCACTTCTCTTTGTACCTCCTCCACTTATACAAGGATAGTATCAAATGCTAACAATAAATACTCTCTCAGAAATTTCACCTGCATTTCCAGCTGCCCAAAATCTAGATATCACAAGTCTACTTTTTTTTTTTTTTTTTTAACTTCACCTGTTTGTAAAATACCCAAAAACCCACTAGTTTATTAGGAAACTTGACGGCGGCCGTTTGGTTTTATTTTTATTTCTAATTTTTATCTTTATTATTTTTAAAATTTAAAAAGTTAATAGGTGGAAATGACTTAAAAATAAATTTGTATTTGGGTATATTATTGAAAAAATAATGATCATGTTGGTTTTAATATGTTGTAAATACAAAGAGATAATAATAATTGCAGAATGTATTTTTAAAATAAAAATGATGTTGGGTGAAAATATCTAAAAAATAATATATTTTATTTTTTAAATAACAAAAATGTGAAAACGAATTTTGAAAATGAACCCAAATGGACCTTAATTTATAGCTAAATATGCACATGGTGGACATAGATATCATCTTTCCAAATGTAGAGAATCAACAGCACATGGGAAGAAATGATGGAAACGATGCTAACAAACTTTATCATATTCTTGCTTTGTGTTTAATGTTGTCTCAATTGGTCTTTCCATTAGTTCCTTAGAAAAAAGTCGTTAGTTGAATCTCATTTTGATAAATAAACAGTTTTATTTTACAAGTTGGTTATTGGAGATAGTTTCTACAAAGAATTGAGTTTAGAATAATTTTTGGGGTTCATTTATTAGTTTAGGATTTCTCTTACTAATTGAAATGAAAAAATTACTAACTTTGTTTTGACCAAAATAAAAAAAGTGATATATTGATGCAGCCAAACTCATTCTTTTTTTATTTAACGATAATGTAATGAGTCAAACACTCTAATGGGTTAATTCCACAAAAATCCAATTGGATTTTTATTCATGTGAGCTACGAATCAAGAAAGTTATGCCATTCATTTTAGTATGCATTCAAGTAGATTGCAAATTAAGAAATTTTATACTATCCATTTAAATATGTATTCAAATAATAAAAAAAAATTATGTAAAAATACAATGACATCATAAAACAAAACTGGTGGACAAAACTGGTGGCATAGCCACGCATTATGAGCTTTGAGTATAGTTATTGTTAGTATTCTACATTGATAAAATAAATAAATTATGGTATTTATATATGGAATTAAATAATCCCACCTCTTAAGTTAGCTTTTGGAGTTGAGTCAGGCTCAAGATCCATTTTTTGACATGGTATCGGAGTCATATATTCCTAATGTTGGGCTGCTTAGTATTGTTAGACCACCCATTTTATATTATTATATGCTCTAAATGTTTATTCCTGGGCGTGCGCAGGTTGTGTTAGTGTTTCACATAGGTGAAATAAATAAATTGTAATTTATGTATATAGTTTTGGATAATTATAATCTCTTGATTTAATTTTTGAAGTTAAGTTATGTCCAATATCCATTTTTTGGCAGCTATAAATTGTATGAATTTAAACAAAAATAAATTCTTTCCAGTTGTTCAACAAGAATAATGCAAATCCTGAAAAGAAAAAACAAAAACTCAGAGAGGGGTATTATAGTGAAATGCCTCCTAAATTCATGATCCCACCTTGTTGTGAAAGAAAATGAAACATAGCATGGAAAAGTGAAAATTACACCACATTTAATTAATTACCTCTATAAAACGAACAAAGTAACAAAGTTCCATGGAAGCCTTTCATTGGCTGCAAACCCCACAAAAACAAAGACAAAAAAGAAAAATTCAAGCAGCAAACTGCTTCAATTCTCCTCCACTACACACGAAATTAAAAGTCGCATCAATCTCATATGAATGGGAAATGAAAAACTTCTCATCCCATTTACCCCTCCAAAACCCCACACCAATAATCCCAGACACAAGACAAGGAGGAGAAGAAAAAAAAGAGCCGCCAGCCCTTGATGATGATCAAGAAGAGAAGGCTAGATGCGACTGGGATTTCAATCTTTCGGCCGTAATTTCTTCATCCGCCGCCGGGGGCGGCGGCGCTGTTTCTGATGCAATTGGTGTGGTTGAATTCGACCAAACAGATAGATTTCTTGCCACAGGTGGAATAGCTAGAAAAATCAGAATTTACAGAGTAGAAAATTTACTCAAATCGTGCGACAATGGTGAAAGAGGGTTTCCCTTTCTTGACCACGCAGCTGCATGTGAATTCTACATTTGTACCCCAGCTAAACTCAGCAGCCTTAAATGGAGACCCGGTTCTGGCTCCCGGCTCATCGGGTCCGGAGACTACGACGGGGTGGTAATGGAGTATGATCTCGAAAAACGGTTGCCCGTCTTTGAGCGCGACGAGCATGGAGGAAGACGTGTATGGAGCATCGATTACTCGCATTGGGATCCGAATTTTGGAGCATCCGGGTCGGATGACGGCACCATGCAGATGTGGGACCCACGTTGCGACGACGGGGGGAAGTGTTTGGCGACTGTCCAACCAAACCGGGTCGCCCCCAGTCCAGTTTGCTGCGTGGAGTTCAACCCGTTCGGCGGACCCCTCATCTCCGTCGGATGCGCCGACCGGATAATCTACTGCTACGATATCCGCCGAATGGACGGCCCGGTTTTCATCCTGGACGGGCACCAAAAAGCCGTGACATATACGAGGTTTCTCGATTTTCAGACAATAATTTCTTCGTCCATCGAAGGATGCTTGATGATGTGGCGCACGGAGGATCAGCGGTTGATTAGAACGTATAAAGGGCACGCCAATAGTAGAAGATTTGTGGGGCTGTCGGTCTGGAGAAATGGTGGGTTGTTGAGCTGTGGCTCGGAGAATAATCAACTTTTTGTGTATGATAAAAGATGGAGCCAGCCGATTTGGGTCCGTGGGTTCGAACAGGCAGCACAGCCGCGGAGTGAGCCGGCTTTCGTCAGCGGCGTCTGCTGGCGGCAGACAGGAGAGGAGCGGTGCATGCTGGTCGCCGGCGATTCGGATGGGGTGCTGCAAGTGTTTGAGGGGGAAAGAAAGTCATGTTCGTGACAACTGATATTGCCAGGTTTAAAATAACATTTGATTTCTGCAAGATTTGAGGATGTTTTACGGAACAATATTGCTTTTTTCGGGCGGATTTACGTTAAAGTAACAATAGAGGAAGTTTGTAAGAGGATTTAGAGGCTGTTTTTGTTGAATTATTCTGTTAATTTTTATACTTAGCATGGGTATATTAATTCATACGACTGACAAATTTTTAACAATATTAATTATTGAGCATCATTTGCAGTGAATTTTTTGTGTTATTGCTGGTTTCTTGGTGAAATTTAGAGCAATGAAACCTTCCTTTCCATGATTACAAAACCCTTGGAACATAAATTGGTAACTTGGTAGTAAACTATCATTTCTGAATTGGGTCTTATAGAAATAATTAAGAAATCGACATGATTCTTATTAAGAAAAAAAATATGAAACTTTTCGAGACTTAGATTTTAACATGAATATTGTTTGTTAGAGTAAATATAATATCTATTGAAACTAGTGAAATAGCAACCCCAAATTTCAAATACGTTTTTATTGATGTTGAGAGCATGTGATAAATTAATGTTATTATTGAGAAAATATTATGATTCAATGGATATATCTATTATTTTATATAAGCATATTCTTTCAGCTTAAATGTTTTAATTCCTTTACCAAAATGCAATGTTAAGTCATTCCATTCTCCTCAAATTTAAGTTAATTAATATATCGTGTATTAGACGATCAATTCTGCATATTAGTTTAATATGGTAAAGAAAAGATTTCGCTCTTACATTTTTAATATTTACTTAATTTTTTTTATTTATACACATGCATATCAAGAGTCCGTTTGAATTCGAATTCTTGACCTCCCACATTATGTGGAAACTTATGTCGCCGGACCACATGCCACTCGGCAAATATCCACTTAATTTATCTCAAAGTGTTATAATATGTTCTATTACCTCAACTTTTTTTATGTTGTTTTTGATATCCACATAATTTATGTTATAGTTCTATAATATTCTCTATCATCTGAACCCCCTTTTTCTTTTGTTTTTTGATTTTTTAAGTTGAATGGTCAATTGATTTGAGTGTCATCTTCATATATATATATATATATATATATAGTGTGAGATTTGAAATTTGATCTTTTTGTACATATGCGTATATGTAAATGAAAACTAATTTCTTTTATTTGTTGCATCCTTATTGAAGTCTATTTTGGATATAGAAAAATAAAACGATACACAATATAAACTCCTAGTCTTTATTGGTTCCTTAATGTATGTTTTAGATAGCAATTAAGAAAAACCATATTATTTCTAAATTCTACATAAGATAAACCAAGATTAATACGTGCTTAATTACATTCTTTCGTCCCTCTGAATAACCAACACAATATATAATTCATGCATGGCCACTGGGGAACAGACGTACGTGGTAACTCGAGGATCACAAGCCACATTCTACTAGAGAGATGTATGTTCGAACAGCTAGATGTACATTAATGATGATCTTCAAGACAACGGTAACTGTTATATCTATAACTAGGTAGCAAGGTGCATGTCTTGATTTGTTAGTATTGTCTCTTGCAAGTACAAAATACTGTATGTGAAAATATTTTTTTATAAAAATAATTGAGTGGATTTTGGGAGTATTTGTGTTGTAATTCAGTCAGATCAGATAATAAAACTGAGATGTAATAATAAAGTAATTTGATGAAGAACTATAAGATTTAATGTGGTTCGACGATATAACTAATTTATTCGACAAATAAAAGAATTTTATTAATCTCAAATCAAGTGCAAACACAAACTTGAATTCCACAAATCTCATGAGAACACTCAATACCCATGTTTTAAACTCTTTCTCGAGAAATTATTTCAAAAGCAATCTAACAATCCTTGTGTATGTGTTTCATAGAAAAATCCCGAAAGAAAAATGATATTTATAGTGCAAAATTAGAGTCCTGCGTCCAATAGGATTGCGCCATGCACCAGGGCGCGCATGACTTGTGCTCTAGCACAACAGTTTTGTTGCTATTGCAAAATTTGAACAATAACTTTGAGTCGAGACGCAAGAAATTGGTATTGGAGCTTTTGGTTGGGACTGCAAGTTGAGATTTAATTTTTCGGGGATGAGCAGTATCATTGGCAAATCACTTCACGGTAAATTTGATGGCAAAGGGAATTTCACTTTTTGGCAAGGAAAGGTAGAGGATCTCCTAATTCAACAAGGTTTAATAGTGGCGTTGAATGGAAGGTAGGAGAAGTCGACAGATAGGAATGACCTTTACATCTTACAGGGCAATACAATTTCTGGTAGTGCAATGATTATTTCATCAGTCAATGATACTACAAGATTGTAGAATATGTGACTTGGGCATATGAGCAAGAGGGGATGTCAGAACTAAGCAAGCAAAGCTTACTTTGTGGAGAGAAGACTGGAGAGTTGGATTTCTACAAGCAATGTGTGATTGGCAAGCAACACAGGGTGAAATTCGGCACTGTAGTTTATAGGACTAAGGGCACCTTGGATTACATTCACTCATATCTTTGGGAGCATTCTCAGGTTCCTTCAAAGGGAAATGCTAGGTACACACAGACATTTATAAATGACTTCACATGGAGAGTATGGGTGTACATGTTGAAACAAAAGGATGAGATGTTCATCAATTTCAAGCAATGAAAAATTTTGATCGAGAAGCAAACAAAAAAGAAAATCAAGCGCTTGAGGACTGACAATAGATAGGAGTTTTGTAACAAGAAATTTTAGGAATTTTGCGATAAGGAAGAAATTGTGATGCATCGCACAGTTGTACATACACCACAGCAACACTAAGTTGCAGAATGGATGAACATGACTATCTTAGAAAGAGCTAGATGCATGCTCATTAATGCCAGATTGTCCAAGAATTTTTAGGCAGAAGCAATCAATATTGCTTGTTACTTGGTGAATAGGTCACTATCAACTGCTTTGGACTGCAAGACACTAATGGAATTTGGTTTGCGATGGAGTCATAAATAATTGTTGAGATAAGAAAACTCGTCAAAGTGGAGATTGTTGTGATTTGACTCAATTTTCAAGATACCAAATTTAACTAGAATTAGGACTCCTTATATAGGGTTTCGTAGTTCTAAGTGAAGTAGTCAAGTAATTTTCTATTATAAATAGATGTGTTTATTTAATTATTTTAGAGAGAGAACACTCGTAGAACTCATGATATGATACTAATGGGGTAGTTATTGTGAGTATGAGTGCGGCAATACAACGGAGTGAAGTGAGTATCTCTTTGATAGTTATGATAGTGGTTGTATAAGGAGTTTTTTTTTTTTTTTTTTCACTTAAGTTTAGGCATGTCAAATACAAGGGTTGGTTTGTACTGCTAAAATTCCATTATAATTGAAGAAAGAAAACTCCTGTAGAGATAGGCAGAATTTGTCGAACCACGTAAATCTGTGTCTGTTTTATTTTTCTATCTGTTGGGTATTATTTTTGTCATCAACTTTGTAAGTGTGATTTGTGGATTCATGAAAAAATAAGTATTGTGCTTAAATTGCTTCCGGTGAGCTCCAACAGTTTAAAGTGAACTTATAAGCTTTTTAAAATATTTTATAAGATGTTTGAAAATTTATAAAATATTAGAAACTATGTGATAAATATTTTAGAAAGAAGTTTGTACGAATCTAAAATAAGATGTTATAATTTCATAAATTCCTTTAGAAAAAAATAAGGAGATCTTAACTTATTTTCGAAGTTTTAACAAGATCTTTTAAATTTAACCGTTTTAATTGTAAAATTATCATTACTAACATTTTATAAGTTTCAATATCTTATTCTATAACCAAACATTTTAATAAATAAAAATAAAATTTAGAATCGTATAAGTTTAAAAAACATCTTATAGCTAGAATGTAGAAACTTATAAAGCATTTTAAATAAGTTTAACCCAAACACCCTCTTAACATAATTAATACATATTCATAGGGTAAAATACATGATGAAGTACTATTCATAATAGAAGATTCGAAGTAAAACCCCAGTCTTGTACTTTATATTTACACTATGTTTGGTTGAAGAAATTTGATAAGAAAAAGAAAATATTAGAGAAAAGAAAAACAAAAGTAAAGAAATATAAAATCTTAAACTTATTTGACTGTAAAAAAAAAAGTAATGAAAAAAAGAATAGAAGATGAATATGTTGGAAAAGAAGAAAGAGCTTAAATTAAATGGACTTTTTCCTCATTTTTCTCAAATCTATTATATTTTTTTCTAAATTTTCCTTACTAACCAAACAATGATAAATATTTTCCTTAACATTTTCTTTTCTTTTCCCCATCAAAATCTTTGAACCAAACATAGTGTTAGGGTTGGTCCACAAATGATCAATACATGAAAATTTAATTATTAAAAAATTAAATAAAAAGATAAATTATTCATCATTTAAGATTGAACAATCAATATTATGTTATTCAATAAAATTATGTCAATTAATTTTTCCCTATTAATTTCATTTTGATTGAATATGGATGCATATGTTGCAATCTTTTATTCAGATCAACCTCGGATATATTTTACTCGACTCAACAGATAATAATCAGCATTACCCATTCCTTTACATGCTTTAAAACCTTTGGCGAATAATAGAATGACGCTTTAATGAAGAATATAGAGTGAGTATTTCTTTCTTTTTATAAAATATGAAAAAGCGCATTTATCAAGACACATTTTTTCATAAAATCATGCCTCTTCAGTATAATTCTTTAGTGTAATCACAATTCAGGGATCATTTGGTTTTGTTGTCTGAAGACATTTTTATTTTTTGATAAAAAAAAATAGTGAAAAGTTAGTTATAAATGTGATTTTGAAAATGAGATATTATTTAATTTTTTTTAAAATAAAATATTGTATAAGGTTGAAAATAAGTTATATTTGGATATTGTGTTGTTTTTGTAATAGAAGTCGTACAAATGTGAGTAAAAAAAATAAAATGTGAAAATAGAGAGAAAATATAATAATGTGTTTGGAAAAATATAATTAAAATGAAAATATCTGTGAAAACATAGTTTAAATCCTCTATTTCATTATATGTTTTATCTTATAATTCAACGTGATGCATATATGTCAAAAGTATTTATTTCTCAATCAATTAATTTTATAAAAAAATATATTATATATGTATCATATATTCATATAATAAAATAAGAGATAAAATATATAATAAAATAAAAAATTTTAAATTGATGAAAATAAAAAAAAAATTGATGATTTTTTATTTTTATTTTTGAGAAAAAAAATTTGAAAACAAAATCAAACGGATACTTGTTCGTACTGAAAAGGAAAAAAAAAAGCCACGTACTCTTGTAGTCTAGGTTTGCTTGCAGTCAAGGCAATGTTTGTGTCTATTTTAAAAACCATTTTTTATTTTCAGTATTGTTCGAAAATAAAAATTTATCAATTTATACATATTCTTTATAAAAATATTATTTATTTTAATTTTTATTTTTTCATAAAATTTTCTTATAATTCTATTATTATATCTAATCAAATTATATATTTTTGAAAAGACACGTTTTTTAGGCATTATAAATATGAATTACCTAAATTTTTAAGCTTACACCTATTTCAATTGTTATCAATCACATTTTTATTTTTAAAATTATAATTAATTTTTCAATTTTTAAAAATATTACAAACAAAAACATTTTTGAACGGTACAAAGGAGAAAATCTTAACATGACATTTGACAACGATGTGGGGTACAATTAGATATGATGTTTTAGCCACCGAAAGGCCAAGATATTTATATGTAGTCCGACATGGTCAGATTTACCAGCTCACTGCGGATAATATATAAGTATTGAAAAGGATTTCAAATTTCAACAACGTTGTCCTGTCAATTTAATCCTGTCTGTCCACACCCAATAAAATGGGTTATTCCTAACGGGTATGGGCCCCACCCAAATAAAACGGGTCTCCTTGTCCTGTCAATTTAAAAAAAATTTATGAAAAAAATAGAATAAAATAGTTATAAGTGTAAATTTAAAAATAAAATATTATTTAAATATTTTTTAAAAATAAAATAATTATATAAAATTAAAATTAAGTTGTATTTGAATTTTGTTGTGTTTTTATATTAAAAATAGTGTAAATGAGAATATGAAAAAATAAAGTGTGAAAATAGAAAGAGTGTGTGGAAAGTAAAAATACATGTAAAAATAGGAAAAAAAAATTGATAATTCTTTGCTTTCATTTTCAAGAAAAAAGGAAAAAAGCCCCCAAAAATAAAACCAAACGGCCTGTAAAGAATTCACTATCGAATTTTACCCAATTCAATTCAACCGAATGGATCTATGTGTCGGATAATGATGTGAAATACTTGGTGATTGTTTGGTTTTGTTTTCAAAGCTTCTTTCCATTTTATCCTAAAAATAAAAATAGAAAATTATTAACTTTTTTCACTATTTTTACAAATATTTTTATTTTCAACACATTTTTCAAAACATATTATTACATTCTCTCTCAAATTTCACTTTTCATTTTCTTTTACTTATATTTGCATAACTTTTAATACAAAACACTATATTTTTCAAATACAATTTATTTTCAATTCTACACAATCATTACATTTTAAACAAAACCTTCAAATAATATTTCATTTTAAAAAATATATTTATAATTAATTTTTTACTAGAAAATGAAATGCCTCCAAAAAATAAATTCAAATGGACCCTTGGTTGGTTGGCTGCATCACTCAATTCATTCAATAATAGTTGGATTTATAGGGATTGGATGGATAAATTTAATAGGGATTTTTATATTATAGGCTTTGTTCTTTAGCATTTTTTCAAAATATTTTTCAACTCTTAGGGTAAATACAAAAAATGCACACATTCTCTACTCATTCTACCAAAACACAAAAAAAATTTACCTAAAAAACCTTTCCCAAAATAATTTCAAAATACCTTACACCCTATAAATCATACCTATTCCCTCATTTTCTTACCATACCTTTCATATCACTCATTCATTTATCATTTTCTTACTTCACTTATTTATAAATATATATACACATACATACATATATGAAAATATTAAAATTTTACTAATAAAATTCTAAAACTCATGTTTATAAATTTAATCAAACTAATTATCAAAAATTTAATTAAATATTATTTATATTATTATTAAACAATTTATTTACTAAATAAAGCATTAAATTAATTAAACTACTTATTAATTAAATAATGTGTTAGTTAAATTTAATATTTAATGTATTAATTAAATATTACATTAATTCATTTAATAAATAACTTAAGATGTTTTAATTTGATATAATAAATAAATTAATCTTCTTCAAAAAATTAATTTTCATTAAATATTAATTTTCACATTTATTTAAAATTATAGTAAAAAATTTAATTATAGTTTGATATTTATTTAATAATCTATTATGTTTATTAAGTTAATAGTAATATAATTAAGGTAATTGTTGAAAAAATTAATTAAATTTAAGTAAAAATTATTTGATTGTTACCAAATAATTTATTTACTAAATAATGCATTAATCAAATAATGAGTTAAAGAAATTAAATAAAATATCAAATTAATTAAATTAATTTATTTAATTATTTAATAAACTTGTTATTTATATATTACTTATGTTTCTTATTTCATGTATAATTATATATTATATTTATTTTTTTAATAAATAATTAAAGATTACTTAATTTCATATAATATAAAATCATTTATTTAATTTGATGAATTGTCATTAAGTATTTTATATATATAAAAATTATTAAATAAATTACTTTATTTAAATTCTTAACTAAGTTTATTTGTACATAAATCATAAATAATAAATAGTTGAGCAATTAGATTTTTATTTAATAAACAATAATTAATTAGTTTATAATTAATGTATAATAATTAATTTTTTGATGTAAGCCAATATTAAAAATTATGTGTAAGTTGATTTTTTATATTTAAGATATAATTATAATTTCATAAATAATTAATATTTATTACTAAATATTTTTTTAAATAATACATCAATTACTAATGTTAAATTTATAAAAATATAAATTTTAAAACAAATCACCAATTAAATCACATCATTTTATTACAACTATATATCAATCATTACTCACATATATATACACACACTTTATCCAACTACAACTATATACACACAATAAAAAAAATCACTCTTATTCTACAAATCTAATAAAAAATTAATTGATTTGACATATACAATAAAATTTACTTCATCCCAAAACACAAAAAAATAAATAATTCATTCTCAATTTATTTTTCATATTTTTTCAAAACACAAAAAAAACACCTAATTCATTTTTTAATTTTTTTTAAATATAATTTTTTAAAATATTTTTAAAAAAACACCCAAAATGCTAAACAACAATGCCACAGGGATTAATAAGGATTCGATGGATTGATAGTTTTATCTGTCAACTCTCTTTAAATTCAACGAGGATAAGTGAATTAAATAACTACTCAGTCCTGTAAAGTAAACAGGCTTTGCTGTAAAACGTACCCATAAATGCTTGACTTGACCTGAATTTGACCGCCAACTGCCAAGCACTGAATCAAGTTCCCCAGTGAGGCAGTTTTCTTGGAATTATTAGTCGGTGTTTGGCTAAGTTGATTCGCACTAGCTTATGACTTTTCTATTTGATAATAAATTCGTAAAGTCTATGAAAGTGATAGACTTTATTTTAAAGATAAGTTGTTTGTTGAAGTATATGAATAAAACAGATCCTTGTAATAAATTTGCAATCAAAATAAATTTCTTTAAAATTTTAAAATTAACTTAGATTCTTTGTTAAAAAATGTAATAAAATTTTAATATTTTAATTTCAAAATTTATAAATTCTTTCTATGAATACTTTAGGGTATTACATAAGTTTGTAAACATTTTACAAAATATTTTAAAGAATTTATGAATTAACCAAATGTCCTCTTTTCATATATTATATCTAAATTTTTTGTGGTTAAACATGAATAGCTTTTCAAATATAGAACAAGATCTTTCCTATGCTTCTCTAGCTGGTGGCATAAAAGGTGATAGAGATAGAACCATTACAAATTAAATTTTTTAGGGCCCATTTGGTTTTATTTTCATTTTCATTTCAATTATTTTTTAAATTTGAAAAGGTAGTTAGTGAAAATGAGTGTATTTAGATAGATTATTGAAAAAGTAATAATTATGTTGATTTTAATAAGTTGTAGGTAGATTGAGATAAAAATAACAGAATAAAGAGAGAGAAAAAGATAGAGAAGATATATAGGTTATTTAGAAATGTGTTTTGAAAATGAAAATGAAAATGAAAATAATGTTAAATGAAAATATAAAAACATAATGTATTTTAATTTTGAAATAGTAAAAAATATAAAAATAAATTTTGAAAATAAAACCAAACATGCCTTAGTTTTTCTTTTAACAAAATAACCATTTTTAAAAAACCTCTCAATTTTAGTGACAATGCTAAAACAAATCAAACAAACGATTTGTACCTAAATATTAGTATCAATAACCTATTTGAAAGCTTTCTATTTTAATTTTCGCAAAACAACTTGTTATGGGAATTGGAATTGTCTTATACATGTATCATTTATTTGTATGCATGTATCCTTAGTACAATATAAATTTTAATTTTGCTCGAACTTGAACTTAAACTTGAACTTGGGCTTAAACTTCTAACTTTGAGTCTCACCTTTTTTTTTTTTTTCTGGTTGGTTGGAGGGTCAGCCAAGCATGCCAACTTACCCTTTTTAATTTTGAATCTCGCTTATATGTATGAGGCTTAATTTTCAAACATTACAAATTTTAAATATACGTTTATGTAAAAATAAATAAAAAAATCTCTTAACCTATCTGAATAGTCCGGCCCTTTCTGGGCCCGGGCCCAATGGTATAATTGAATTAATTCTCTCCACTTGGGCCAAACTATCAAGATCGGCCCATAAGTCATTGGGTCAACCCATTTAAGGAACAAGCCCAAACGGCCGAGTAAACTCGGATTCTCTTCAGCGACCATTCACCCGGTTCTTCAAATTCGAACTAAACTCGGCAACTCGCAATAAAATAGCCCGAAAACGATGTATCCTTGCGAGCGCACAGTAATCACTCCCTCAAGTTATTGCTCACCCGGTTCTTCCAATTGGAACTAAACTCGCATTGAAATTGAATCATTGTTTCAAACGACGATTCGTTACTGTGAGCGTGCAGTACACTTCTCCCTCAAGTAGTTGCTGGCTCGCTGCCCTCCCGCTCGGCCAGCTCTGAATTCTGTAGGCGGTAGAGTAAATTCATTCATATCAATCTGCAACGAATCAAGAAAATCTTATACAGAAAGAAGAAAAAAGGGAAGGTAAAGTGGAAGAAGAAAGGAAAAAAATGGTAACATCGTCAGTGGTAAATACATACCCTCTTTCAAGCTACACTTTTGGCAGCAAAGAGCCAAAAATAGAGAAAGATACCTCAGTCGCCGATCGCCTTGCCCGTATGAAAGTCAAGTCTGTGATTTTATTCTATGTTCTTGTTTATTTAATTATCCTTTTTTTAAAAAAAAAAATTTGGTTTCATTTTTGTATATTTCTATAATCGTAGAAAGCCTGGATGAAACTTAGTCAATGTAGCTAGGGTTTATCACTGGAACTCTAGAAATGTGTTTATTTTGGGTTTGAATTTTATTCGGATTTTGCTTTGCAGCTACATGAAGGAAGGCATGAGGACTAGCGTCGAGGGGATTTTATTGGTATGTCTGTTATTCTCTCAATTTAGCAATTATTCATATGTTTTTATGATCATTCTGCTTCTTTGTTGACCCAGTAATTTCGACAGATCCCTTTTGCTTGTTGGAAGTTTTGAAATAGAGTGTACATTTTGAAATGGCAATAATTATATGGACATGATATGAAACATGTGAGAGTCCAAAGGAAAAGCAAAATTTATGAAAACTGAATTGCCTTGCATTTTTCTCTTCAGCATAGTTTACATTCTGATAGTTTTTGAAGTGAAATTGATTAATATGGAGAGAATGAAATAATGTATGAACTGGAAATGTTTGGCATAATTGTTTTTGGATTGTTATTTTGTTAATGTTTGTATTGTATTAGTTTCCACTTCTTTATTCAATACCCAACATATCTGCTGTCTATGTAATAAAGATGTTTACTTGTTGACATGATTTTGGTTTAATCAGGTTGCCCTGTAGTCCATTTTGATCCTACCTGCTGTATTTATATCATGCTTGGATGATGGTGAAGTCATGTTATGCTATTATAGAATAAGTAATGAATATGTTTACCTGCATTTTTGTCATGTTGAACAGCATAATGCCCAATTTTGAAGATTTGATTTAATACTCAGTCAAGGATGGCAGTGGAGACCTTGTGTTTAGCACCTGTATTCACATAAGGCATCAATAATGCTGTTTATCTTCTTTCATCATGAAGTTTGTTCTTCATTTTAAGTCATGCACTTTTCCAACTATTTCCTAATACTGACCAAGACTGGCTGGTTCATGTCTTGTTAGCACAACAATTAAGGAAAGCGTCTCCATAGTGGTCTGTGAAGTATTTCTATTTTTTGCTGTTGTGATTACAATCACATCCATGTTGTGAGTGAGAGGTTGTTGAAGTAAATGCATAATATATTAGAGAAAGTCTAACTTGGGTGAGTGAGACACTGACCTACTTAATAAGGGGGTCCCTGAATAACAGACTTGATAATGGCAGAATACTCAATGCAGGTTTGTAGTGTCTAACTGAGCTTGTTAGTTGAATTCCTCTCTAAATCCTACACAACTATTAGGATCCCATAATGGCGTTGGAATGTCACTCTTATTAATGGTTGTCAATCTCCTTATAATTTTCAGTGTGGTTATAACTAATAATGCTAGTAATCTGTCCGTCTCTTTGTTTTGTCTAATTAGAGCCTAAGAAAATGTTTGAACGTGCAGGTACAAGAGCATAATCATCCCCATATTCTTCTCTTGCAAATTGGAAATACGTTCTGTAAACTTCCAGGTGGCAGGTTAAAGCCAGGAGAGAATGGTATCAATTTTTTTTTTATTTATTTGTCATTCTTGTATTCGATAAGTTTCACTAGATGTTGTTAAGGGTTGAATAAAAGGTATGAGACCCCACAACAAATTTGTGTTTCACTTATCTCAATTTTGCTGATAGGATTTTATCTCAGTTATTGTTTTTTCCTCTATACAACTAACAGAAATCGAGGGCTTGAAGAGAAAACTATCCAGCAAAATTGCTGCTAATTCACCTTCTCTTCAGCCAGATTGGCAGGTAATGTTATGGAACAGTTGCTAGAAGTTGATTATGAAAATCCAAAATGTTTTTCAGTTTGCTTTGGAAAATATCTTGGCTGTAAAGGCTTGATATGAAAACTATGCTATGTAAAGTCATCCCAAATCATAATGCCAAAGCTAACTTAGTAGTACCTATGTATACGTTGAGAGACAAGGCGGCTCAGTTCCATGTTAAACTGCCTGATTTTCCATGTTGAAGGGAAGCTGTGGCCTTTGGCATATATCTTGTTTCTTGACCATCCTCTGGAAGTCTATTAGATTTTTAGCTGAATTTTTTTGGAGATGCTTATTTTTTGATATATAAAATTTAATGCAGATTGGTGAGTGTGTGGCAATGTGGTGGAGACCGAATTTTGAAACCATCATGTACCCTTACTGCCCCCCACACATAACAAAGCCTAAGGTTAGATCACACCATATGTTGTCATTTGTAATCAAACAATTTTTTCACAGTATTTTTTCGCCATGCAGGAATGCAAGAAACTTTTCGTTGTTCACCTGCCTGAACGAGAGTATTTTGCTGTGCCAAAGAACTTGAAGCTTCTTGCTGTTCCATTGTTTGAACTATATGACAATGTTCAGGTGGGCAAATTTAGTGGTTGCTATAACTGCAAAAGTGGAATTACCTTATCTTTATTAGTAGTCTAGATATCGACTTAGCAGATATATTTTTGAGAGAACTCTATTTCCTTGATACTTCAATATCCCCTCTTCTTTTTTCCCCACTATTTTTGTCTCCATTTGCTAGGAGTTTCTTCTTAATATGGTAATCATAATTCTTACGAAATTCTTTGTTGATCTCTGCAGAGATATGGACCTGTCATATCCACCATCCCCCAGCAGCTATCCAGGTTTCAGTTCAACATGATCCATCCGTAGATGTGTTCCTCACTCTGTAGAACTCTTCCGAGGATGGAAAGCAACTGATGATCATGTATTGGTAGCTTAGTTCAAATATATAGAACATATTCAAATCATCTAGCTTAGGAAGATCCTTTTTCTTTCCGAATTTTGTGGGGTTATCATTGATAATATAACAAAAAAATCATAGAGGTACTATGAATGTTGAGATACAGAGCAAAAAATTGTACATTCCACGGGAGGAATTATTATCTTTCTACTCATTCTAATTTTTCAAATTATGCTACTGCTCCCTGTTCTCTTCTGTATCCCTGTCTCCTCCATTAGCTTTCTTACCCGGAGAGCATCTGACCACTGACCCTTTGAGGCATGAATGTTCGATAAAAGCACATGAACTCCAGACTCTTGTGAGTCCAATTCAACTGCCTTTTTTACAATACTCTCTGCCAACTTAAGGTTGCCTCTTTCCCGGCATCCACCTAATAAAGCTCCCCATATAGCAATATCTGGTTGTTCTTGCATATCTTTTATCAAGTTTTCCGCTTCTTCCAGCCGATCATTTCTGCACAGTAGATCGATCATAATACAATAGTGTTCTAGCTTAGGACTAATGTTCAAATTCCTTAACATGTTTTTGAAAATCTCCAGGCCTTCCTCTACTAAACCTCCGTGACTGCAAGCAAAGAGGGCAGCCGAATAAGTATGGTCATTCGGTTTTAACCCTCTTTTTTGCATGAAATGAAATATCCCTATTGCATCTAGTGCTCTTCCATGAGCGGCTAGGGACTTGATCATAACATTATAAGAGAACACATCCTTGTGTCCGATTTTGATAAATGTCATAAAACCTTTATCAATATCCCCACAATTTGCGTACATGTCTACAAGAGCAGTCCCTACTATAACACTCATCTTAGTCCAATCTCCTATCAAAGAATGCACCCATTTCCCTGATTCAAGATTACTAAGGTTAGAACAAGCCGACAGAGCGGCAACAAAGGTAAAAGAATCTGGCTGCACACCTTCTAACTTCATGTGAACAAACAGATCTAATGCTTGCTGAAATTCCCCTTTCTGTGTGTAACTTGACATCATACAATTCCAAGAAACCACATTTTTGTTAGGCATTTTGTTGAAAAACTTCCTGGCCATTCCAATGTCGCCTATGCTGGCATATGCTCCAAGCATAGTAGTCCATGATACCACATTCTTCTCAGGCATCCGATCAAATAAATATCTAGCATTTGCCATATCCCCTGCTTTAGCATAGATAGAGAGAATTGTATTCCAAGAAACAACATCTCTTTCAGGCATTTCATCAAACATCTCTCTAGCCCTCTTGACATCCCCCAAACTCGCATACTTCCCAATCATTTTATTCCACAACTCTACCTTTTTCCCACACATACCATCAAAAATCCTCCTAGCATCATTCAAACTCCGATTTTTCACCAAACCCATTTCCAAAGACTCGACCCTTTTTGCATAAAAATAAAAAAGAGCATTACCAACAGAAAAAGCCCTCTCAAGTCCAGATTTTATTATACGACAATGCACCATCTGGCCTATACTAAACAAGCCCATATGAGAACACGAATTTAAAACATATGGGTATGTGAAATTATTCGGTTTAAGACCTCTAACATTCATTTCATCAAACAGTGATAAGCAATTCTCACAAGGTCCGTTATAGGCGTAACCTCTTATCATGGCATTCCAAAGGGTTATTTCAGTGTTAAACAAACCACCCATTTGGGCGAAAATGAGATTCGGGTACTCCATTTCCCCATACTCCGTGCTTCGCCGGAGGAATTTTAGTCGGATTTCGGGGATTTGATCGAGGGATGTTGTGATAATGAAGGCGTGGATCTGTTTCAACTGTCTGTATGTGCATTGTTGCAAAAGGTTCAAGACTTTGAGCTTGAACATAAGGCATGGGATAACGCAGAAGTTCTAATTTAGCACTATAAATTGCCTATTAGTAATGTTCTGGAGGTGAGATTACAGATTATGATGAATTTTGGTTTTATTTTAGAAGGTCGATAGAAATTATTTAGAAAAGAATATATTTGCTTTCGTTTTCAAATATTTTATTTTTAAATGAGATATTTTTTTTATTTCGATGTCAAATCAAATAAAGTTTCATTGGATTAGTTATGTGAAATTATATTTTTGTATATTTAATTGTAATGAGTATGAAAAATATCTATATATAATAAGTAATGATTAATTTTTTGGAGATTGAAATTAACGTTAGTCATATGGGATAGTCCAACAGGTTCAACCAACTAATAATCGACTAGATATTTGACAAATCCTAATCCTTATTAGGTCATTTCACCAACATAATTATCCGCACCCTTTCAGTCGACCAAAGTGTGGTCAATCAACTTGAGAATGACCATTTGGCCCTCAATCAGAAAGGCCTTTGAATCTAAGAGAGTTCCATCGTTTCAACCAAGGTGTGGATAGATGACCTGTGGGTGAGGAAACATCTCGATCCTAGGAGGTTGATCGGAGCAACATAGAGCAATCTCATGCCATCGATCATTGTTGCATTGAATGTGCCATAACCACCACTTTGTCGTATTAAATGCTCTGACAGGCAATATGCTTCCGCATTAATGTTACATGCATCCATTGTACCACCACTTTGCAAAGATAGAATGGTGCATGCCTCCATTGTACAATCATGTCCTGAAGAGCAAGAGAAGGCACCACTTGGAGAAGTACACAAAAGGAAGAAGACCTAAAGGTCCTCAAGTACGGACAAAGGCCTTCTTTGCACAAGCAAGGGCATCATTGATATCTTAATCTCTTAAGAGAGACTATAAATATTCTATTACCATCATTCAGCAAGCTATGTTCATTTTCACCAAAGCCCTTACTCTCTCGCTCTCTTTTCTGGTTGATTAAATACTGACTTGAGTATTGGAGTGTCTTAACTGAAGGCTCCCCGACAAGCCTAAAGTTTGTTACTGGTTGCAGGACTCGACTAAACTACATCTAAACACTTCTTTCAGACTTCTATTCTGGTTTATCGCATTGGGCCAGAGCCCAATATACCACTAAATAGATCAAATCATCATAATTTGGCATCGTCTGTGTGAATAGATCATTGTTTGGTCGGGGGTCAAAGAATGAAGGCTTGCTAGCCTTCCCTTTCCCCCTTTTTAACTGTGGTTCTCTTCAGAGGAGGGGCTTGCTCATTGATAGCCGTTTGATTTTGTCGAGGTGCCGAGCTACAAGCCTCAACCAGGGTTGGTTGGGCAGCAGGAGGTGCAGGAAATGGCATTTGTTGTGCAGGGGCAGTTTGAGTAGCAGCTTTTCGTTGAGCTATTGCTTCTCGATGCTCTTACGCCTTTTGTTGGCTAGCCATCACAAGTTGTCGAGAATGATTCATAATTACTGCTTGATCTGAAAAGACACACAAAAGTAGATAGTCACTATCAACTAGAAAGTATAAAACAAAAGATCTACAAAAATCAATAGTAGCATCTACCTAGTCAAGCATTAGCTGGTAAATCTAGCTTAGTAGGTGACAAGCTTGCTAACACCAAATTCCTCTCCTCGATGTACCTTGATGCCTCCATTTCTCCAAATTTGACTAAATTTCAAACAAATGTGTTGTTCCAAGTGGGGCTCTCACTCTTGGGCATCTCGACCCACCCCTTCAACCACCATTTAGGGATATTAAACTTAATCCCACTTGGAGCTGGAACAAAATAATAACATATTTTTCTAGGCTTGATCATGTGAAGAAGAGGGGGTGACCAGTATTTTTCGACAAGAATGGGTAGTAGGGTAATAAAAGCTTGACTTCTTGGTAGTACTTGACTTCTAAGATATTGGGAGGTGGAAGAGGTTGCTAAAATTTATGAAAGATGAGGGTTGGTTAGGTATCAACATCATAATGATGAAGCTGTAAAAGGTCGAGAAGCAGTTTGGGAGTAGTTGAGTAATAATGACTTGAAGACTCGTGAGCAGGTCTACTATGAGCTACGCTATTAGGAATCTAAGGCCACACTTAAGGGCATCCTCAAAGACAATTATACAGCCAACCAGAGGTCTATGCATCCTAGCATCAGGCCCAAGAATGATTAACTCAAACTCCGGAGGAATATGGGATAAGTTCCTAATCAACTTAAGATCTTTATCTTTTATCTCAGATATAATGTCGCTATAGTGATCAGGGGTGAATAGCCTACTGTGAGATATAAGAGGTCGACTTGGCCCAACCCCACCTCTGGCATCAACCTAAGTGCTACTTGAACTGTCAAAAGAGCTAGAACTATCACTGAAAGACTGGCTCATCTCGCTAGTCAAGTTGCTTACCTTTCTAGTCGAATCTATATTTGACTGAGTCTCCTTAGAATCACTATCTCTACTGCTACCCTCCCTAAAAACCTTAAGCATCTTCATTATAAAATCGATCAAAAATAAAGAGTAAAGCTAGGGGAGATTAAAGGGAACTTACAAGCAAAAGAGTAGAACAGAAGATTGTGATAAAATTGCAAAGTTTGATCTCTCAAGATTGCAGTGAAAGTGAAAAATGAAAAATTTCACCCCCTATTTATAGCCTTAATCTGCGGGGTAAGTCAATAAGTTAAACTGATCGGGTACTAGGCAACTAGTGTGCATCTGCCGATTGAAAAATTGTGCTGCCTAATGTAACTGAAGCATTAAATGCACTAAAACCCTGGTCAAGTTTTGAAATTTAAAGATCATTAACGTGTTGAATCCCTAGTCAAATGTTTTCCAATTTTCCAAGTTAGCTAGTCCCATTTCCTTCTCGTCGAACAACTCGATCAGGATTCGGGAGTGGGGTGACTCATGATATGGGATAGCTCAACAGGCTTAACCCACTAACAGTAGACTAGATAATTGGCCAGCCCCAAATCCTCATTGAGCTATTTCTCCAACACGATTACCAATGCCCTTTCGATCAACTAAAGTGTGGTTGATCAGCTCGAGAATGACCATTTGACCCTCAACTAGAATGGCCTTTGGATTCAATAGAGCTTCATCGTCTCAATTAGAGTGTGGATAGATAACTTGCAAGTGGAAAACCATCTTGACCCTAGGAGGTTGATTGGAGCAACATAGAGTAGTCCCATGCCATCGGTTATAGTTGCATTGAATGCGCTATAACCATCACTCTGCAGAGTTAAATGCTCTGACAGGCGGCGTACCTTTGTAGTAATGGTGTGTGCCTCTACTGTACTACTACTCTGCAGAGGCAGAATGGTGCATGCCTCCACTGTATCGCCATGTCTTAAAGAGCAAGAGGAGGCACCACCAGGATAAGTACACAAAAGGAAGAAGATCTAAAAGTTTTTAAGCAAAGACAAAAGCCATCTCTGCACAAACAAATGCATTATAGACATCTTATCCTCTCAAGAGAGACTATAAATACCCCATAAAAGCCCTCTCTGCACAAACAAATGCATTATAGACATCTTATCCTCTCAAGAGAGACTATAAATACCCCATCACCACTCTTCAGCAAGGTATGTTCATTATCACCGTAGCCCTTACTCTATTGCTATCTTTTCTAGTTGATTAAGTGCTAACTTGAACATTGGAATGCCTTATTCGAGGACTCCTTAGCAAACCTAACATTTGTTATTGATTGCAAAACTCAATCAGATTATATCTAAACACTCCCTTCAGACTTCTATTCTGGTCGATTGCATTGGGCCAGAAGCCAGTATACCACCAAACAGATCAAATCATCATTAGTTGGTGAAGAAGATATTTTGAAGATAATTTATTGAAGAAGATATTTTAAAGATAATTTATTATATTTTGGTATGTAATTTTGGATAACAAATCGTCCGATATTATTTCCTCAAGTGCAAAACATTCTAGAAAAATAATATCAATAGAGTCTAAGTTTAGCTTAAAAAGACAATGATAGTATGAATCTCTTCAAAACAAAAATGTACAAAGCAATAAAATTCACCACTATAAGAGTGAAATTAGAAAATGTATATATTGATATGGGATGCGGGAATTCTTTTGCAGGAGGCCTACATTTGTATTTAATTTTTAGTGAGAAAAAAATTAAATATATATGAATGCTCATAACAAATATCCCTCTGAATTAGTAGTTTTTAAAAGGTGAGGAAAGGTGATATATATACGTATATGTACACATATTACCTCTTTGACAGGTATGATTAATGTTTTCAGAAGCCGTTAATAGATTTCTTTTTTCTTTTGGTAATCATTACAAAGTCATTTTCCCAGTGAGTTAAAACTTTTTAAATTATTAAATTTAGAAAAAAAAAAAGTGAAATTTTTTTTCAGTTTGATGGGTCTGGCTCAACCCTTTGTCAACAGTGACAACAATAGCTCAAACCCCATTAAAATGTCATTAGTGTTAAAATTTTACTGTCTCAATCACTGGATTTGAACTAATAATACAACGTAATTCGTACATGTTTTAAAGTGTAATTAAGAGGTTAATTTCATCAAGACTTAGGTAGATTAGGTTAATTAATTAAATATTTACTTGCCAGCAAAAAAAAAAAAAAAGAACATAATGGAGTCAACACTTTATTGGTGAAGTTGAGTACTTGACTTAGCAAAAATAAATTAATTCAAGATTAGTTAAATTTTATTCAAATTGAAGATGAATTCAATTCTTTGCGCATGACTTTCGAGTTGTACTGCAAATGCAATTGATTGGCCTCCATATAACAAACATTATTTGAGAAGAAAAAAACATTATTAAAAAAATACATTGATAGTTCGATATGGCACGATTCAGTGGTTCTTGAAAATACTTCGATTTGTACTTTAATATAATTTAGTTGAAAAAATTATTGGTCATTAATTGGTTTGTATCTTTATTTTATAATTGTTGACATTCGGGGATTGCCTACCTACTTTTTGAAGATTTTCTTTTAGACTATTTTTGGATTTATAATTTGTGTGTGCGTGTTATATTTTATTTTTGTATTGTTAATGATGAAATCAATCTAAATATGATGCTTAGTTTTTTTAAAGTATTGTCTTGACCTATACATCCGTGCGGTGCTTGGTCATTATTATTTCCGTCATTTATGGGGACAACGATCATGTCCAATTTTAAAATTCTCAATTGGAGAATTGTGATAATATTTGGTTCCACGTCAAAAAAGTTGAGAGTTTTGAAATAATTCATGAGTTGTTCTTTATCATTCATCTTTAAAATTTCTTTTGCCATCACCAGATATGTATAGGTGGAACAATATTTCGGAGCAACTGAACTTAGGAGTGTAAGATGAGTCGAGTCAGCTCATAAGACAAACTGAGCCTAGAGGTGTAAGATGATGTAAACCAGCTCAAGCTCGACTCGAACTAGAGCTTCTTGCACTTGAACTTTATAATGAGCCGAGTTTGAGGCTTGATTTAATTGTTCAAAAGTTTTTTCTATTTTTAAATATTTTATATATTAATTAAATAATTATTATATATTAATAATTTACTTGTTTTTTTTCTATTTTAAAATTTTTTATATATAATATTAAATAATTATTATACATTAATAATTAAATTTTATTGAATTGAGTTAAGCTCGAGCTCAAAATACTGGATTTGAGCTTGAGTTAGAGCCTTTAACATGAGGCTCATTGAGTTCGAGTTCAGTCTCAAGCCCAAATTTTTTTTAGAAACCTAAGCCTTCATGTTTGACATGAATTGAGCAGCCTAATAGAATATATATATATATATATATATGTGTGTGTGTGTGTGTGTTGCATTTATATGCTAAAATGAGCATAGTTAGTTATAAAAATATGATTTAGTCTAAGCAAATCTTAATAATTACATCTTATTATGACTTAATTATAATATCTTATTATTGTACAAAACCTATTTGCGTATAGAATTTTAGTGCGATATATGATATGATATTAATGATGTATAATTAATTGTTTGAGTTATAATGCCAAGAAATCTATTTATCTATATTGTTCTTTCTCAATCTATCTCATTTTATTATGCATTGCACTTGATTTCAATCAAAATCTCCCTAAATTTAAAAATGTCCCTAAGTTTGTATTTAATTTCTAAATTTATACTCCATAAATTTAAAATAATTGTTGTTTCACTAAATACTTCTTTCAAAGTTCTATGAGTTGTTTATTTAAAATAATGGCGTGGCAAATGATACGTCACCTTCATCACCTTCATTTCCTAAATTATATTATTAGAATAATTAAAAAAATTTACCCATGCTTATTGCTAATCATAATTATATTACTTCATCAATTGTTTAATTTACTACAAAATTTAACCTTAATTAAGAATACTTTTCTTATGATGAGTCATTATAACCTATGCAATTTTTTTACATATGTTGACATTGGTACTAGACTTAATTAAAAGAAATAATAAAATATATGCCAACACTTAATTAATAAAATATTAATCTCATTTTCAAATCAAATTTAATTAAATTCGACCACATAGCACCGCCAATACAAAAGGATTGCTTAGGACAAATTATTCTACTCATCAATCATTCTCACTTACCCATTTTAAATTTTGTATTTCTTAAATAAAAAACTATGTTAATAATGTTTAA
Source organism: Jacaranda copaia (assembly GCA_014898725.1). Taxonomy (NCBI): domain Eukaryota; kingdom Viridiplantae; phylum Streptophyta; class Magnoliopsida; order Lamiales; family Bignoniaceae; genus Jacaranda; species Jacaranda copaia. The sequence goes on along the minus strand of JACGDI010005738.1, from coordinate 371,883 downwards.
TGTTTTAATTAATATTGTTGGTGCATGTTTTATGGGAGGGGGCAGACCTAAGTGTGACTAAGAAAATGCCACGGGGAAAAGAATATTAAGACAAAAAGATCTAACTAGATAATTACAGTAAACACGAGATTTTAAGGTTATGAGTAATATGAAAGAGTTTAAACGTTAAAATTGTTTAGTGATTTAGTTAATAATTGGTTAATATCCTTATATTTAATAGGGGAATTTGGTTAATTATCTCTAATAACTATAAAGCAAGCTTGTAAATTATGCTTAATGGTCTATTCCCTGGCTCAATTGAATTATTTTGTTTGAGTATTTGGATGAGCTTATAAATTTCATAAAAAATTATATAAATATTTGAGAATTTATAAGATGTTATAAGTAAAATTTTTTAAAAATTTTATAAGTTCCCAAAATAAGATATTATGAACTTATGATTTTTTTTAAAAAAATAAAGTAAGAAGTTTTTAATTTATTTGTAAGATCTTAAAAGATTCATTCAATTTAATTATATTTGATCATACATATTTTATCTCACATTGAAGGAGTTAAGGGTTTTGAGAAAGTTTATAAGTTATTTTTTTTATTCTCGCATCCTTTTAGGCGCATTTTTTAAGGTAAAATCCCACCATAGTGAACACGCAGGACAATACCTTGAAGCGACTAGATGAGGACTCTGTCCAGCTATAGATATTGTCATTATTAATATTAGTTAAAGTTATCTTATTAGTAATAATTTATAAATTTTAAATTTTTATTTTATTAAAACACTTTAAAATTTTATTTTAAAATAAAATTTAATATCTTATAAAATATAGATATTTGGGAACTTCTTAAATAAGTTAAGCTAAACAATCTCATAGTTAATGATGTGTACTACGTAATATTGACAACATAACTGTTTTTGGATGTTGCTTTTAATTTAAGCATATTGTCCAATTCAGACCAAGATAGCTATGACAATATCCTAATTTATTATTATTTTCTTTTTTAATATTTTTCAGATAATACTTCCAATATTTGAACGCAGTAATATAATATTGAATATCAAAGAATCATAATTAGAGTTATTTCTACGTTTAACTTTATACTTTAATTCTCCACAACACTTTTCTTGTTAATGACAAAATCTTAAGTAAAAATTTTAAAATTGTCACTAACGTTTTATTATTGAGGAAATAAAAAATTATAAAAAGAGTTGTAAAATTGGTAGGTAAACGTTGGGCATGTTTGAAAATAGCAAAATAATAAAAATAAAAATAAATAAATAAATAAATAAGTAGAGTTTTTGAAAGAAAAAAAAGAGTAGATAAAACATTCAATATGTATCAAAATAACTAAAATATCTATAAAAAAATATTCAAAATAACTTTTGAATTTTTACAAAAGAATACAAAAAATTATAAAAAGTAGGTGAATGTTGCTTTTAGTTTGTTTCATTTTTTTGCTTATATTTATTAATTTTAGAGAGTTGAAAGCAAAACTGTAACTTCTAAATACCTTTAAAATAAAAATGTAAAAATAAAAGTCAGTTAAAAATTGAAAAAGAAAACTTATGCAAACACTCCCGTGCTAACATTAACTATTATTTTGAAACAATAACAACTTTAATAAGTATAGTAGTCACAATATATACTTTTGAAGTTTGCATCAGTAGCCATTTAGGAAATTAATTTCTCGGGCGAATTTTATAGCATTTCGATATTATTAATTTTTATTTAATTCTATACAATAGTAGTTTTGTATTCATCCCTATAAGCAAATGTATAATATTTAAGTCGATCGTCATTGACAATTAAAAATATCTTTATATAATTTAATTTAATTAATGATGAAATCTTTTATTGTTATTATATATGTATCACTAATAATTTGGAGCAACAGTCCAAATAAATACCTTGTCACTATTTTCGTGAAACTATTCTTCTGACACCATAAATACAGTAATTTCCAAATGATTACTAACAACTTAAAATAATATCATTTAGCATTGTATCACTGAAATTCTTTCTTTAATTTCTTTTTTTCTTTTTATAGTATATGCACTTGTTGAATAATTTCGATCTGTAATCATATAAATAACGAACTATCGTAGCCCCTTCATCATCTTTAGTTGCCACAGATACATAGTGGTTGGTTGAAGGGTTTGGTCATCGTTGGCACTACTTCGACTTAATTACTTCATATTTCAATTTTCGAATGTAAAAATATCAAATAATTAACGAGTAGTCATGCTGTATCGATCAACAATACGTAGATATTACTACTATTATAATATAAGCCCACTTTTTGATATTTTCATATCCAGTGCATATAAGAAATGAAGAATTTTTCTTTAGTCCTAACAACTTTTCATCCAAAACCTTTTGCCATATATAATTTTTGGCAATGGCAACTCCACCAGTTCCATCCAAAAAATTACATGTGCATGCATGCAGTTAAATATATTTCAACATGCTCACAGACCAACCCTTTAAACTCTCCCTTATCCAAATAAAAATAAGTAGTTACAACAGCTATTAGTAAATAAAATCAGATCTTTCCTCTTTCAAGTAGAGGGCTTCTGTCAAAATTTAATTAAGCAAATATCAATTGATCCAAGAGTGCAGAGTGGTTGAATATTTAAAATTACCAAGTAGCATCACTATTATTTAAGTTAACCACTGCATTTTAAGGTTACTATGAATATGATTTAAGTAACATTAGTAGCACTAATCAATGTGAAAACTAGTGATATCATGATACTTATCGGGGAACGATAAAATCAATGATTAAAATATCGATAATTTTCTATTATAAATAGATTTTATTTTAAAAATAATTTTTTTAAAAAAAATATTTGGATAAAAGAATTAAAATTTGGAGTTATTTGATGTTAGTAGTGACAATTTTGTATTTAATATGGTTAAAATTAAAGAAGTTTGTTAAGATTTTAAAATAAGTTGTGAACTATTTACTTTACTAAAATAGTTTATAAGATCGTAACACGTGCCCTACAACAAAAAAAAGGAAAAAAAATAATTAGTGACAATATAAAAATTATCACTAATATTTATGTATACTACGCGATAAAATATTTTGTTTCGTCAGAACTGTGATTTTTTTACAAATCTAATAGTGACAAAAATTATTTTTAAATTTTCGGTATTGAAAATTAGTGGCATAATACACAGACGATTAGCTTATTGGTAATGAAAATTTTGTTATATAGCATAACAATAATTTTTAATTTAAATACTATGAATATGTCATTAGTTAATTGTCAATAATGATAATTTAAAGCATTAATTCTTGTTACTATTAAATTGTATTAAATAAAATAAAAACTGTTGCCACTGAAGAAGATATCCTCGATGACATAATCATTAGTAATAATTTTCATATTTTCATTTATTGTTTATTACTAATTAATTTTTTTATAATCATGACTTCTTATTTGAAAATTTTATAAGCTATTTTTTTAATAAAATAAAATTTTTTTATTATATTTTATAAATTTTTAAATATCTTAAAAAATTTATAAATTAAATCAAACATCGTACGGATCTTCCCGAGGATAAACTCTCTCTTTATTTGTCTTCCTTCCATTAAAAATTGACTGTCCAATGAACATGATGGAAGAGCAGGACAACTCAAGTTAATAATTAGTTACGCCGAGAAAAAACAAAAAAACCACTAGTGTTCATTTAATTTCATTATCCACCTATGTTTGTCAATGCGTCACTGTAAACAAGTAGAAATTAAGTAATTTCAATGTGTACAATATTATGTTAATGATACAAAGTTAAACAATAATATAAAATTTATTAATATATATGAAGTGATAATGCTTTTTATTTGTCACTATTAATATTTACGAGTGATTTAAATATTAAGGACATAACTAGTATTTTAAATTATTATTATCATCGATAATTAGTGATATATTTATTATAACAGCTAATAATTTTTCTTTCCACTATAATTTTGTGTTAGATTTTGGTTTTTATTATATATGTACTAATTTTTATCAATAATGACAACTTGAATATAATTTAATTTTGCCACTAATTTGTGCTAATATAATAATTTTATCATATATATACATAACTAATGTGAATTCTTTCATTTTCACTAATTTTGTTAATTTTGTGTTAGTTGGTCGATCGTTGTTGACATGCTAAGCAAAAAATGCAGTAAAATTGATAGATGAAAAGTATGAGGTAAAGTAACGTAGTTTTGAATTCTTGCAGTCAAAATGGTCTAACTGGAAAAACATGAATGAATCACTGAATTGACAGTTGGTTTAATGACTATAATCCTCGGAGAATAGGTTGTAAAAAGAAGCAGCATGGCAAAATACCCTAGATGCCCTCAATAATTTTGATGATATTCAATCAGTTACTTTATGTTTAATATTAAAATCAAAACAATTTCATTTTATTCGTTTCGATTTATCAAAAAACTTATCTATCTTATCTCAACTCTCAAAATGTAACGACGTGAACACTATAAATTAAATATTTTATTTATAAATTGTAAAGTGGTACTCTTCTATAAATGTTATTGGCTGAATTTACATGTGTTTATTTTATTTTATTTTAAGAAAGAGTACTGTAAATGATGAATTTTTATCATTTCGACAAATCAATATGTTTTGTCTATTATCAAATCAAATGAATTAAATTAAATTACACATAATGCACATAGAATGCATAGTGCCCATTTTGGATCGAATATAAGATCTTTCACATAATAGGGGAGACGGATGCCATTTAAACTACAAACTATTGGACTTATGCGTATTCCTTAGCTTAGGTGTTCTTTAGCTTGAGCAAATTATAAGATTTTTATTCTAATCAGGTTGGCCAATTTAATCCGACTTAGGATCTAATTGATCTTATCTGTCGAATCATTACATCTTCGAGAGTAAACTAATCTTAACCCTTGAAATTAATTTTAATGAGATAGACACTACAAATTAAGCTATTTCATTATGCATTATTTGTCAAGTGAGACGACTCTGTGAATGCTCCTTTGTTAGGCAATTTGCAATTATCTTTAGTTTGAGCAAATTATTTTATTTTCAACTTTTTTCATTCTAACGGATTAGCGATTTAACATTAAAGAATTTTCGTTGGGCTAACTAAAGGTATCAAAACGAGCTGGGCCAATCGGCCCAACCCGACTCAACTTGCGAAAAAATTCGACCTAGCTCGATTTGTTTAATTTTTTAATATGAATTAGGCTGAACCGGCTCACTTGAAAACTCGTTCCAAGCTAAAATTTTGCAGCTCGAGATTGATTTGACCCGCGGACCGTGAAGGACAGCGGGTGGCCTGCAGACTAGCCCGCAATATTTTTTTAATTTAAATTATAAAATATAATTTTTAAAAATTTAGAAATTTATAGTTTTTAAATTATAAATTATTAATTTTGAAAAATTATAAATTTATAATTTATAATTTAAATCACTTGAGTAAACGACCAATTTATCATTGGACATATATAGATGTTTAGAATTACAAAATTATTTATTTCTTTTTGTTATTATTATGTACTTTCATTTAGAGGTTTAGTTAAATCCATCTCTATTTAATTATTTTTTCTAAATTAATGACGGGTAGAGGGATCCATGCCAAACCCCTAACTACCTCATTTGGTGGTGTTTTT
>JACGDI010005738.1:349650-360350 GCA_014898725.1 Jacaranda copaia | reverse complement strand
ATATGCAAAAATCTATATTCAGATCTATATCTATCAATATCAGATCTATGCAACAATTATAAAAAAATATCATCTTTATCAAGAGGAATAGACTCCTCAGTTGTTTTGACAACCTGTTTTAAACTAATTTTTTCAAAAGTATCCAATTGGTTTAATCAATTTTGGATCTACTCTAGGTATTGTCCATTTATTAAGAAGATCAATATTAATTGGAAGCCCATTTCTTCCATCCGACTATTTTTAATGGAAGATTTTCCTTTAAGAAAATTCGTTTTTAGAATATGTGTTAAACAAACAGTAGTTAAATTATTTTATTAATTATTATTAAAAAATTATGATATATTAATAATTTAATATTTTTATTTAATTTAAAATTTTTTGGTAAGGCAGCTCGAATTTAGTATTTTGATTTCAAACTCGAGCTAGCAATTTTTGTGAAACTCGACTCAAGTTCGACTTGTTTACACCCCTAATTTTGGGACAAAGCAAATGGGAAAAAGGTTTGCTAAGTGTAAAGTCCAAATTTTTAATGTACAAATTTTATTTATTATTATGTTAATTTGTTTAATAAATTTGGAGGATATTAAGGAATTCTAAGCCAGATTAATTAGTATTTATTATGTTGTCTAATGTTACTTAAATAAATTTTAGTGAAATAATTAAATTATTGACTATCAATTAGTTGAATGACAATATTCTTATATGGGTTTAAATTTCAACAGCCTCAAGCGCATGTACATATATTTAATGGATAAAAATATATAAATATATATATCTATATATTTCTCTTTCAAAAATTTTCAAAATAATGCTCCACACATCATTTTCAATAAGATAGAGGGCTGCTTCATGCTTGATGTTTTCTCTAGAACTTCCAAGATTACATACACATGAATCATGTCTTATGGGCCAATACAAAGCATCATGTGACACACAAATTTCCTAAGCATGGTTCATGAGTAATAAGTAACTGGGATTTCAAGAAATCATTATTTTTGGAAATGTTTAACCATTGTAATAATACTCCCAACTTTTGGAAAAATTTGACCATATTTTCTGTACTTTTTTCCAGCTTTTATTGTCAAAATCCAAACCAAGATTTTGTCAACATTAACTAATAATCAACATAATATTTTCATGAATCTTGTTACATGTTTTTGTTCCCTTTATTTGGATCACCACAATTTTACTTAAGATATTTAAAAAAAAATGGTTAAAGTTTTAAGGATCCATATCAAATAGATCAAATGCCGTAAATCAATTATTGGATTTTAAACACAAATTAGAAATATAAAAATAGAAATTAGTATAAAATTTTACACGGTTCATTTAAATCCAGCTATGGTATATTCATAGGTGGGGATTAGAGAATTTTGATATATCAAATAATGGGACAACAAAAAGTACAAAAGAATCAATAAAGAATGTGACTCTAATTTCAAAAATTATTAAAAATATTATGTTTTTCATTGACAGCTATGTTTCCGCTCATTAAATAGATTTTTATCGAATGGAAAAATATGACAAGTCTAATTGATTCGATATTTTTAAATAAAATAAATGAAAAGGAGAAATGTTAACTTTAGAACTGAAATTTTAAAACATATTATAATACCAATAAAATTTTAACAAATTGCAAGATCATCACAACCTTGTGAATGATAAAATCCACCCCTTTTGAATAATTGTAAGATTCCTAAATAATTAGACAAGACAAATCCACAGCAAGGTTGCATGGAAAACGAGCGGAACTGTGGTAATCTTATCAACTCTATTGTTGAATATTTAATGTTTATATAAGTCAGCAAGAATTCACAATCTTTTGTCATGTTCGGAGAGGTACATAAAACAAAAGGAAGCCATGAAATCAGCTGAAAACAGAGTTATCAAAAAGAACACATGAAAAGAAAAGGCTCCTCCGTTACACTCTTTCTTCACTTCTCTCTCTCGCTCTTGATTTTCTGGTAAGCACCATTTTCTCTCTCAGTTTGTGTGTGACTGTGCGTTTTTTCTTTTTCTATGCCTGTATGTATTAATTTCTGCATGCATGTGAAACAGACACACATGTGTACATGTGTGAGTTTAGAATTCTTTTGGTTTAGTTTTCTTCTTTTTCTTGGATGGTTTTTGTGTATTTGATGGAGTTATATGATTATGGTGGTCAAAGATGGAAACTTTATCATTACAATCATCTCAGGTTTTTATTTGTTATTTTTTCACTTGAAAAGATTAAATAAAATGTGTTGCTGAGAGAGGTAAATAGTAGGGCAGAGTACAAAATAAATGCTTAGGCGTGGGAGGGTGGGGTGCAGAAAATAGAGCAAATGACAAGAGGGGGGCTGGCTTGTATGTCTGTGACAATGCCTTCCATTATTGTTAATATAATCCCCATGCATTTATAGTCTTCAGATTCTTTTGCTTGCTCCTTTCTTATCAATTTTATCATATCTTCTCTCCTTCTTTCTCTTTCCTCATATACATACATATATATGTATCACTCACAGGGACATTCTCCCAAGAAACTTGAACTCTATTTACTTTTCCTCATACTTCTTGTTTTTCTTTGTATTTTCTTGTCATTTTTGGCCCAATGGTTTAAAAAAGGCAGCCTTTTTCCTTTCATATTTCTTGTATGAAATGTTTTTTCAAGTGTTCTTGTGCAGTTTATTTGTGGGCTCTGCTTGAAAAATGGGGAAAAAGAGAGATAAGAAGGAGGAGGAGAAGAAGAAGAAAGGCAGAAGGGCGTGCTGTGAAAGAGAGGGAGTGAGAAGAGGGGCATGGACTGCTGAAGAAGACAACATTCTTGTTGACTTCATTACAGAGCATGGGCATGGGACTTGGAGAAATCTCCCCAAACTTGCAGGTTATTTGTCTTTTTTCTTTTTATTAGTTTCTCCTGTTCCATAATGTTTTATCTAATTAGCTTTCTTCACCCAGTGTTTTGACCCATTTGTTTATTTATGTTTCTCAGAATTTTAAGGCCTCTTGATGCAATGGATTCTTGAATCTTGTATGTAGTAGCTAAGTTCAATGGGGTTCTTGATTCCTGCAAAAAAATTAATACTCCTTTTGAGATAAAAGCTTAAATATACAGCATCACTAGTTGGCTGAGCACATTTGATAAACTTGAAATTTAATTTAGAGAAATTAGTTCTACTCATCAGCTAAATTTTGCTCTCTTTTTGGCATTTCTTTGATGTGATAAGAGATTATGATTTCTTTGATCTTTGTGCTTGCAAGAAAATGGATATGCGATATAGAAGTGGTGAGTTTGATAGTAAATTGTGGAATTACTCATTTCCGTGTTGCTAGAAGAAGGCAAAAAACTGATTTCTAGTAAAGGTTCCTAATACTGATTTAAGGTTTCTGGATGGGGACAATATTCTAATTGTCCTAAAAGCTCTTCTATGCTTCTCTGTCCTCCCCCCAAAACAACCCTTGTGATTAAAATGATGTTATTTGATATTTTAGATGCTGACAAATAATTACTCGTTCGGCTGCTGTTTTTGTTTCTAAGCCATATGTCTTGAAGTATAGAACAAGAAGTATAACTAGCAAGTGATCGATATTCTGATGCAGGAATACCATAATTGAATGAGTTTTGCTGCTACTGAATCTTCTTACAGTTTTATATCTTGTATAAATACTGTACATGATTATGCTCCTAGCAAAAAAAATGAATATTAGCATTGGATCCTTGTCTGGGTATTATATGTTTTCATAATTGACGAGCTTGTGTTCTCTGGCCTTTGTGTTTAGACTGAGAAAAGAAGTGCCAACATGTACTAAGAAAATGTTTGTTTCAGTTATAAACGCTCTGTCTGCTATTTGAACAAAAAGTTTTCAAATTTCCCCTTAAACCTACACAAGAGGAAGGAATCTCAGAAAGGTCCATCTCAAGAAACCAGTGGTCCTACTTTTCTCTGTTTCCTCTGTTCTCTTCTTCCCTTTGTTGTCTTTAATAAAACTGAATTGCCTATCTTGAGCAATATATGTTCTCTTCTTCCCTTTGTTGTCTTCAATAAACTGAATTGCCTATCTTGAGCAATATATATTGGGGAGTTATTCTTTCCAAGTCTTGCCATGGATTTTATGTTCTAAGAATAATTTTACTTGTGAGTAAAGCACAATTAGGTACAAGAAAATGAAGATTTTTCACCCAAATATCTGTTTATTAGGAAACTAAGAGGAAACTTTTTGTTTATGTGACAATTACAGGTCTTCTCCGGTGTGGAAAGAGCTGTCGGCTTCGCTGGACAAACTATCTTCGACCTGACATTATACGTGGTCCCTTCAGTCCTGAGGAAGAGAATACAATTATTCATCTGCATGGGACACTTGGTAACAAGTAATTAATTGCTTCTGTCTCCTACCTTATCATGAAGGATTTTCCTTTTATTCCCTTGTCCCCTCCTTTTTCCACTGTAATCTTCTTGACCATCACATCTTGAGGCTTGAACCGTATACTGCTTATAACCCAGTTTAGATCGCCTATTCCAATTGGTGTTTCATCTTTTATTCCACAGGCCGCATCTGTTTACTTTTTGGGTTGTTTTTCTAACATCTAAAGTGCTTTTATAATTGATCTATTCATATTTTTTCCAGATGGGCTGCCATAGCTTCCCACTTAGCAGGACGAACAGATAACGATATTAAGAATTTCTGGAACTCACATTTGAGGAAGCGCTGCAGCAGCAAAGTCCTTGACAAGCCAACTTCCTCTTCAAGGTCGGCTGATATGAAATCCAACTCTGCTTCATCTTGCTACAGACTTGAAGCCGAGTCGTGTCCGTCTGGCAAACCATTGCCTCTAAATACAACACCGTCAGGCAGCAAGTCCAAAGGCGACTACTTCCTATGCCTGTGGAATTCTGAAGTTGGAGAATCATTTCGAAACATAAATGAGAATACAAATGGATGGGAGGGAGCTGCTTCCCATAGCCCTACATCACAAACGTCATCTTTAACCAAACCTGACAAGACGACCAGCTCTCCTGAAACAGCTGATCAGAAAGTGGAAGTTTGGAACTGCAAGAAGGAACCGGACGATTATGCAACTTACTATTCAGACTCGACAAAGTCATATGAGATGGATGATTCCTCAGATTCAATGCTGAAGCTACTATTGGACTTCCCCGTGGGTGAAAATGATATGGGATTCCTTCAAGAACCGACCGACAATGTCTCTACTTACATCCAAGATTAGTTGCTAGCATGTGAGAAAGGCTAAATGGAAAAGGATCATGCATTTGGAACCTGTGGGATTCTCTTCAACATATATAGTTTACAAAGTGAACTTTCTTAATTTTCATCTGATAGCTGCTTAGTTTTATAGGTTGGGCTGTAGGCAAACAAAGTTGTTGCACTAAAGAGGAACATTTTGAATCATGAAATGGAACTTTTTCATGTGGTTTACATTATTTGAACTCTCTTTTCCTGTTCGGATACTATCAAAGGCTTGGAGTTTTTGCATATGAATCCATGCTTGCTCTAGGTAATTCTCCCCATAATATACAACGGGCTCATGGTCAAATGGTATATATATATATATATATATTATTGATCAATGGAGGAACACTTTTTTTGTTCAATAGGATATCGAAGTGAATGATTGATTCATTCCATATTAGAAATAATCGTAGGAAATCCTTTGATAATGCGGATTCCTATTTATCAATGATATTCCACAATCAAAACAATTGGCAGAATCCCATGAAACCATTTTACAGAAATTCATTGATATCTTCTTTTTATTAAACAAATCAACTTCGATTCTTGAGTAATTTACATCATTTTTGCTTCTATTATAACACAAAATTTCCCTTTTCACTGGACTCAAGGTCAAATGGTATATATATATATATAATATTAGATTATGAGTTGTTGTTAAATCATACATTCTAAAACAATATTTCACTTGACAGTATAAAACTTTCTTTACAAAAATGACGTCAACTAAGTAATCCATCTTCAGAAGATGATAGTATCATCAGTATTTCATTAGATGACAAAGGATCCACTTCACAGAAATATTATCAATGAAATAACTAATCCGCTTAAAACAACTCTAGTTAATCACATGGAAAATAGCTCATATCATTCCACTCAATTAGATTATGAATTAAATCATATATAATGATGTTGTCATCTTACTTTATGATATTACTATATTTTTCCGCTGAATACTTCAGCTTCTGTTTGGAATACCCAAATAGGCAATATGATATTTACCGTGGAAAACCAGTCAAGATCAGTCAAGATTCTTGCAACTTCCATATATAGGCACACCAATGATGTTCCTTTCAGCACCTCATCAATCAAAACATGGAAAACTTCAAAATTCCTTACAAACTTGATTTTTTGTTTTCACAAACTGAAGTAACATAGTATTCTCCAAAACTTACCTATAAACAAATACATAACTGTGCACACACCATAATAATGAACAACAAATGATTCTACACCAAATTAACACACAATACATTTGAACAATAAATAGATTTCCAAGTGGAAAAATTTACAAAATGCAACTTTGGTCTCAAATAATTTCAGGTTCAAAAACAGCCAAGTAGCTTCTTTGGAGCAGTCCCAGTGGCACGATATTTTGCAGCTGTTTCCTCTGCTTTGAGAAGATCTTCCCCACGTTTCGCTTCGACTATTGCTCTTTTTTCTTCTGCTGCCTTGTGGATCAGGGCAACCTTGTTTTTCATTTTTTCTATGTATTCTGCTTTCTTTTTCTCCAGTTGCTCCTATGGATAACCAAAGTTTAAAAGATGATGTGCTAAAGAAATGCCACAGGTTCAGATGTGCTAATGAGTTGAGGTGACTAATGACTCTCATGAGCAAAGCTCAAGCTGTTCTTGAGCCTAGCCTCGAGGCAGGCGAGCCAGTTTGTGGACCGGTAGATAATTTTACTATTTTATTAGTATATATTATATTATTTTTGCTTTATTTCAAGTTCAACATGAATCAAGCTTAAGCTCAAGTTTAAAAATTTCCCCCCAATTTGGCTCAATTGGCGATTGCAAAGCCTACATGTGATAGTCATATACACTCACATGTAGCAGCAAACCAAATTAAGAAACGGAATGAATTTGGCATAAAAGTTCTACCTGTTTTATGCCTCTTATCATCTTTATCTAGGGACCGTCATGAAATAAAGACATCAGATGACATGGGAGTATAAATTATCTAAATGACAGGACTGAATTAGTTGGCAATGGCAATCAATGTGAAATAGACGTAAACCCAATTGTTGCAATAGCAAATGTCTCCCTATTTCAAGCAGAAATAAGTAGATTGTAGGAGTTTTAATGATTTATTCAAAAGGATAAAACTAACAAAGACATAGGACTCGTTACCTCAATCTTCTTAAGCTCAGCCTCTAGACTTGCTTTCCTGCTGTTCTCCCAAGCTCCAATAGCAGATATTTTCTTCTGAGCCCTGAAAAAAGTTTAGCAAGCATGAGAAAGCAAGTAGCCGTAATCATCCTTGTTCTAGATTCTTAGTTCACAGTATTGCCTCAAGATGTCATATCATTTCGACAAAGAACACATAACCCAGAGGTTTTCAGATAATGTACCTTAATCTAAAATCAAATGTTGAAATAAACTGTTTGGAACTTTTTCAGGAAAATTAGGCTGCAGTATTTCTGAAAAGCAGACTAAAAAATCATAAGAAATTGATAACATGTTAAATTTATATAGATAAATATAAGTTGTCCATTTTCCAGCATAAAGTCCCACAGTCATACTCAAAGGCTTGATCTTTCAGCCAAAGTTGAGCATTTCCATCTTAAACATACATTCTTCCTCATGCGTTTGTAAAGTCTATATAATTATTTTTTAACTTCCACAAAACTATTAACATATTTGATAGACAAAGAACAGGGCATGGGCAAGAAGCGCATACTTGTTTTCAGCTTTTGACTTCTCACTTTCTTCCCATGCTTTAACTAAAGACAACCTCTTCTCTGTCGCTACCCGGGCAAGCACAGCATCTATGAAGGTATTGAAGGAATTAAGTATCGTTTTGATTCATTAACTTATAAATCAATTTCAAACAAATAAAATGGCATAAGAAGAACAAGTACAGCCTCAATTACCTCTGTTTATAGAGCCCTCAGGTTTTTTCTCCTCAGCAGCTTCAGGTTCTTTTGCAATAGACAATGAAAGTAAGAAAATAAACATATCAGATTAAATTGTTTTGTCTGAAGGCATAAACAAAATTAATATCCCATATACCTGAAACTTGGGCCAGACAAAGAACAGGAAGGTAAAAAAACTATTTACAAAAGTAGCAAATATTTCCCTCAGGAAAGGGCAAACAATAGAATCCTAACATTTCCTTTATGCAAATTATTTAACAAACAAAAGAATCTTCAATCCTGCAACTCTCTTATCCATGCTCTAAAAGACAAATAGATAATGCTAAAGGGAAACATATACAAAACAAACTCAATTAGATTCTTTCACCTTCCAACTTGTTCAAAGTTAAATACTCTTCCCTCTACCAACATAAAAACTAGAAATTTGAAGTCCTGATAGCCCCTCAAACTTGCAAGAAAAAATCAAGAATACTATAACCAGCTTGAGTAGGTTGCTGTGAAGATCTTCAATGTTCAAGTCAAAAATAAAATTTTCAGCCAAATATAAAAAGAATCCATTTTTTCTTTACATATATAAACCACAAAAACATCTGAAAATCAACCATCAGAATTCAAAGAACAATTTTTTAGCCAAACATCCTAAAGAGCCCATTTTTCCTTTAAACACACAGACCACAAAAACATCTGAAAATCAACCGTCAGACTCACATGATTGAACACATAGACGCACATACATAAACTGATACCAAATTTTTCACTCAAGAAACAATTTTTCCACACAAGCCGGGAAAGAACCCATTTTTCCTCCACAAAATCATCTTGAAAATGGACACATCACACAAGCAGAAAAAGAGGGAGTGCAAAAGTATATTACTTTCAACTACGGCAAGAGCTTTGCAGTCATCAGCTTTCACCTCAGCTGGAGGTGGTGGGATGACGGTTTTCTCCTCAGCCACGTCTTTCTTAGATTCAACAGTCTCCACAACTGTGGGAGCCGCCGCAAGCGGAGCCGGAGCCTCAGCCTCGGAAGAAGCTTCCGGCTCAACCTTCTTGGCTTCCTCCTCCGCCATCACTTCTGAAAACTTAGCTATGGTTGCTGTAGAAAGAATTAAAAAAGGGATAGAACTAGAAGAAGGGAAACGGTGATATGAATAGCGGAAGATTATATAGAACTATGGGGGAAGATGGAAGATAATTGAGTGTGTGCAGTGTGTGTGAGAGAGAAAGAGAAATGGAGATACTAGCAGTAGTAGCTAGCCTCGTAGGAGTTGGTTGGGGGGAAGGTGAAGTGTCGCATAGAATTGAACGGGGGAGATGGAGAGGTGGATGATTGGCCCAGATAAGTGGGATTTGGCGTATGGTGAGTTGGCACACCACTGGATGCCCACGGATTTTATAAATCTAGAAAAATTGATAATGTTAAGTAATAAATAAAGACAAATTTGGTAATAACACATGGGAGGGATTTATCGTGTGCTTCAGGTTCAACCAGGTGTTCAAGGACCAAGAGGCCATGGTCGATGCCCACCTTTTGCTGTTTTCGTCGTTTGATCTTCAAATATTTCAATTTTATGTAGCTGAATTGATAGAATGGCAGTTGGGAAAATTTAAATGGTTTCGAGTGTGCTTATTTATGTGAATAAAATAATTAATTTTATGCGTGAATTGTAAGGTTTGATATTCTCTTTATTTTTAAATTTGTATTTTTAAAAAGTTAAATACATTTTTATTTTTAGAAATAATTTATTAAAACATATCTTTCATTTAAAATAATGGCACACTACAGACTTTTTTATCATTTTTTGCAACGATAGTAAAGCAAAAAGACACAAAACTTGTACTTTTGTAGCTTTGAACAAAAATTGTATGTTAAGTCTAATGTGGCTCGAGATCTTAGATCTAAACCTCGGACTTAAACTCGATTTTTAAAATTGTCCATATTCTTAATTTCAATTTTGACTTGAATCGTGATACACACAAGTATTTTGGATTTTTGATCTGATCATAAGAGTACATATTAAGGTAGTTGAAATTACCTTCAACTAAGGCCCTCCAATACTTAAATTGGTATATTGCTAAGATAATAAAAGAAAAGCTCAAAATAAGCTTAAGAACCTAAGTAAAAAATGAATAAAGACGACATAACTTGTTACTGTGTGATTTCCCTTTTTATAGGTGTTGAATTAGCTTTATCAGTACAGATTAAGGTTGCAAATTACTATGCATCAAATTCATAGTTGATCAACAGTCAGCGATCCGGGTTATAGCTGAAGTAAGTCGGGTTCCTCCAGGTCATAACCCAACCCCGGTCAAAAGATGCAAATCCTGTCCTATGTGGGCGTTTTGACTAAAATTCAGGGACAACATGATCTTTTTACTCTAACTTCACTAATTATTATTATCATTAAAGTTGAATCAAATTCAAAATTTTACAACAAAGAAAGCATTAATTAGCGTAGAGACTTTAATATTTTTTTTTATTAGAATTCAAAAACATTAAGGATATGGTCATATAATTTTTCAAACGCTATTAATTGGGTGATATCATAAATTAGAGAAAAAGGTCGTCTCCTCGTAGAGGGGGGGGGGGGGG
>JACGDI010005738.1:313174-343937 GCA_014898725.1 Jacaranda copaia | reverse complement strand
CGAGATTTGTATTGCATTCTTACTATATTATGGCATTCGGTTCTTACTCATTATAAAAATTAAAAAGTAAGTGATATAATTATGATGTAAATAAATTCAAAATCTAACAATTTATATGAAAAACGCATGATTTTTATATTGCACAAGAGTTCATTACTTCTTTCATTCAAATATATACTTTGGCATTATTATAAGACTATGTGTATATATATGTATAATGTTAAATATATTCAGATTCGGATTATTAATGGATCAGATCGAGCCATATCCATATTCGCTCCATTTATTTCGAATTTTGAACTTTTTTAATTGGATTACATTCATTGAATCTTTTATCGGTTAAAAATCCTAAATAATCGGATCGAATTTGAATCGAATTCGGATTAAAATTCGCTCAATTGACAGTCCTAATCTTAACTGAATACTGTCATATTAGCATTGGCCCAATCTTTATTACATTTTATAGGGTAGAAATGAACTCTAATTCCATCTCAAAATCTTTAATACTATATTAGTGGATTGTTAAAGTCTCATCGCATCATTTTGATTTGGATTCTGAAAAGAAAAAGTAATTCTTGCCCTCTGACTTTCTACTTTCTTCAGAGTTGAAGGGCTAAAAAAGTGTTCTTTTCTTAACTTCTCTCCACTTGAAAGGTTTTGAAAAGGAAACACATGAGCACATGAATGTGTCAAAGCCTTCAATTGCATGGGGTTTTCATCTAGTTGGCTTCTAAATTTTGGTCAAGAAAAAGGCTCAGAAACTGGGCCACAGCCAGACTTGTACAACTATGGCAGCATCAAATACTCAGAAAGAATGTCTGGTGTATGAACCAAACTTTAGGATTGCTGGCCTCTGGCCGCGTCAGACCATAATGTGCAAGCTTGGCATGTGGATTTGAGCTAGCTAGATTTACATAGTTAGAGGGTATTTGGTTAAATTTATTTAAAATTTTTTATAAGTTTCTACATTTTATATGATGTTTTTAGAATTTATAAGATGTTAGATTTTTTTTAAAAATAAATTATTTAAGTGTTTAGATAAAATAAGATATTAGAACTTATAATATATTAGTAATAGCAATTTTATAATTAATATGATTAAAATTAAGTTAGCTTGTTAAAATTTTCAAAATAAGTTAAAAATTTCTTACTTTTTTGAAAGGAGTTTATAAGTTCTTAACATCTTATTTGATAAGCTTGTAAGTTCTTTTAAAAAAATATTTACCAAATACTTTTCGTTATCTCAAAAGCTCTCAAACATTTCATAAAATGTTTTGATTAGCTTATAAGTTCACCCAAACACCCTCTTAATTAGAATGCAAATAAACTGAGCATTGTAAGTTGAATTTGAGTTAACTCAACCCGAGCAGGGCAATTCTGAATTAGATCTTTATTGCTAATAGATCTTAAATCGTCTAAATTGAAAGTGTGCAAGTTGACTTGCATGTCAATGGTGAATTTGATTAACAATAATGAATTAATGGACGTTATAATTTATAAATATGTATTATTAATTTTTTTTTACTATTTCATCGATTTAAAATTTTGGAGTTTGGCTTTAAGCTCAATCTTGCAATGGCTCAAGATTATTTTGATAATTTGAACTTAATTGAGATAAGCCAAAATCAATGTCAAATCAAATTGAGCTCAAAATATTAGGCTCGGAGAAATTATACCTAATATATAGATATTTTGAGTTCGAATTCAATATTTTCCCCACCTCAGCTCAACTCAAACTCAATTGCACCATTCTCCTTAACACTTGAACAATATGCATGCCAGAAACAGTCGTTTTCTGCAACCCTATCAAAACACCACCATTTATATCTGCAAAAACTAATTAATGCAGGCATTTACACTAATACTAGGCAAGGTCATAATTGAGCCTTAATTCTTGCTAAATGTTCCATAAATTCAACCTTAATGGTGGCAGAGCCAATGGCTTGTTGGGTTCTTACAGATTCATCTAGGAGAAAGAGCAAGTTTCCTTGGCAACTTAATTTACAATACGAGAATTCCATCAAGCAACTACAGTTTTTACAAGAAGTTTGGAACAAAGAAAAAGGTCAAAGAAAACATAGTTCCAATAGTTGTAATATCAACAATAAGATCTGCACCCTCCTTGATCCTTCAGTCATGATTAACAACTCAAGTATGGGGTAACTTCTAAACCACACAGATAACAGATATCTAGTTCATAGAACAACTTTAAGAGCCAACCCAGAGAGGATAAAGGGAATGTGGGAAAGAAGCTCACCAGTACAAGCTACTATAGATGACACCAGCACCACTTATATAGCTGAGTAACTATGTTCATCTTCTTGAGGGGGCTGACAAAGAATAGTCAAGATGACGAAGGTCCCGAATAAGATCGTTACAATGGCAGTAAAATTGACAAGGAAGGCCTCAGAGCCATATTTTGCAATCCCACTGTTCTCAAGGAATGTGAGCTTCTCAAGGTATCCCAGTGTAGCAGTGCCAACAGCTAAGATATACACAAACATGCCGAAAAGCACATGCCATGGAAGTGACTCACTTCTAATTGTTGTTGTTCCTCCAGGGAAGAAGAACACCAGGAAACCGTAAACCCACTGAAAAATTGTGGAAAATAACATGAGAAGAGAAGGTTTTTTTGGTGATGAGAAATAGATGGACTGAAGCATTTACCTGAATGCCATAGAGAATGATAACACCAATCCCAATCCAGGAGTGTAAACTGTATAAGTTGGCAATGTTGCTTTCGTTGTGAAACTTGAATGCTGTGTATATTCCAATTATGCCGAGTATAAGAGCAATAGCATGCAATACAAGATGTATAAGTTTCTTTTCTGGCTTCTTTAGCGGCAGGCATTTGTAGCTCATGATGGCTGCAATCAGAGAAACAAGAGGAGATAAAAGGATGCTTTTATAAAATTTCAGGTTAAACTGCACGAGTACATCTTAAGAACAAGCATACATTACCTTCACCTCCGATGATAATTAACCCTATAAGCATCAGAACAGGATGAATCTGAAGCCAGGAAAAAAGAAACAAAATATTATATTCAGGAATCATAACTATTTTAGTCTCTTATAAGTTATACAACTTAAAGAACATGAAATTCTTCATCATAGAAATTCATTTCCCATAAATTCGATTTGAATGGTCTTAGTCAAGTTCCAGGTTCAGGTGAGTTCACTATTATGCTTTTCAGAATTCATAAATTGTCTTTACCCCTAGGACTAATATGTCAATCAAAAGTGAAGAAGCATTCAACAGTAAGGAGCAGCAAGATTTCTGATCACTGCAAAGGTTGACTTATCTGCAACTAATTGTTAGTCGTGCCAAAGCTAATCTTTCTAGTATTTTTCCCACCCCATAGACAAGGTGTGAATGATATTAACAACACTAGAAAATGATGAGGATTTTAAGGCCATTATGTTCTGTCTAAACATGTGACGCATTTAACTATTAGGCATCAGACCTGGTGCCATTCAAAAGACGACCAGGCCTCGAACCAAAGAACCTGGAAACCGTATTAGGCCCCAAATCGGCCAATAACTTGTTGATCATTACAATCTCCGAATCTCTGTTTCCACTTTCCATCCCTATCAGCTAGGTGAAAAGAGAATTTGTCTACGAAGAAAAGTCAGCTCAACGTTAAAAGCAGTCAGAAGTTATAGGATCATCTTCAATAATGAACACCTGCATATTTTTCTACATTACAATTGGCAGGGATAAGCAGCCAATATTGGTCCAAGTTGCATGAACTTCAGAAAAAGTGACTGCAGTTTATGTAACCAACTTATCTAACCAAAGGTCCAAAACAACTCCCGTCCGTAGAATAGAATTGCTTTCAATTCATTTCCACGTGGAAGGAGTGAGCCACTTCCAGCAGTATATATCAATTCTGTAAACCGTAATTCAATTTCCTATCAGCAACAGTAGCTCAGAAGATACTGGACTATCACTACCTAGACTTACTGGATTGCCAACAAGAGTTTAAGCATGAGTTTTTCTTTCTATCAACTACCTCTCAGAATCCGATCCTTCAACTGGAAGAATTTACCCTGTGTGCCAGCGTGTTCGATGCTTGCAAATGTATACAACTGAATGAAGAAATTTTGGACCCACTTGCAATAAAACATAACCAAAACACCAAATTCTCCACTGTTGAAGAGAAAAACACATTACTTCAGACAGCAAGCAGCACAAATGATGAACACTTTTCACAAACTCCTATGTAAAAAATACAAACATTAAACAAATGCAATATCATCTCTTGCAACGTATTCCAGCATAGGCACAATACATATAACCAACAAATACTCAAGAACTTATGCAAAGACCAAAAATTTGAAGTCCCGTTAAAAGATACTAATAACAATAGACCCATTAGCAGTCCAAAACCCCTAAAAGAACCAAGAATCAATCTAATTCCAACTCCCATCCTTGAGTCAAACTTTTAAAACGACTACCATAAAACTACAAACAGAAACAAAACTATGAAAAATCAAAAACAGAGTAGGTGAAAAGATGGATCCTAACATTGAATATAAGACTCTTGTTCGTATCTTCCCAGGCCAAACCACCCCTGAAGCCGATGCACCAAATTAACACCAAAATCGCACCTACAATCCCCAGAAAGTGAGCAACAAAAGAAATCGGCAAAGCCTTCACCCCGATCGCCATCTTTTTTCTTTTCCTCTCTTTTCTTCCACTCTTTTCTGGGTTTCACTCAAACACGATAATGATTCCACAAAAATGAAAAAGCTTCAATCTTTCTTATCGTACCCAAATGGGGGTTCTCCTGTTTTACCTGTATTCACACTTACCAGCATCACTTGACAGTTTCTGAGCCGTCAGATGAAGCTACTCTCCATCGAATTTGGGCAAGTGGACACGTGTTATCCAGTCATAGGGTTATCCATATCCCACGTGGTTCACCCACCATTGGCAGTCGTGTCCTCTCGTGTACCGTAAATTTTTTATAGCTGAGTGTGAACCTTCTTTCTCTTTAGTTTGGTGGGCTTCTGTCATTTTATTCCTCCTTAACTGCTTTTTTCTCTGTCTCTTTCTTTTTATCTTCTTCTAGTATTTCTCAATTCGAGTTGAATTACATGTCCGCATAGTTTCTACATACGAATTCAAATTCTAATACAAGACATGTAAAATCGAGTGAGTGTAAGTTTTACATAATTAATACGAGACAAATTAGACTTTCAAACTTTAAACTCGTTCGATAAAATGAATGAATTTTAATTTTTTCTTTAAATATAGAGTTGGTTCTGATTTAAGAAACGAGTCAGCCTAATGATTTATGGAAATGAAATGGATAAGTATCCGAAGATTAGGAGAAGTTGATTGATAGCATGCACACGGACGAGAAAGAGCAGACAGCAGAGCATACAAATACGAGTGGGGTTTTTTGGATTAGGCCATTTGGTAGTGAGTGAAGGATTTATCATTTATGAAGAAGGGACTGGAGCAACCCAGCTAATCCATGACGTCAGTTTCATCTAAGTGGGCCCAGTGTTTGGGCTCATTTTCGAAAGATATCGACCCCAAGGATGACTTTTTGTATGGGCCATGGATTTTGGGACTGCAGAGGCCCTGTGGTCACCACACTCTCAATGCAAATGGACCCATTTTTTAGGGTCGTCGAAGTTAACATGCACTTAATTCAACTTGAAAAGGACTCTTAAAACAAAATTCTATAGAAGATGAGATGATAAATTTGACATTAGGGATAGGGGTGGAAATCAAATTCGCCTATTGGGATACTCAATTAGATTTTATCCGATATTTCTTATTTGGGTTGGGTGTTTTCAGTTTTCAAGTTTGATTGAGTATTTATGGGTGTATTCGAAAATTTTTGGGTGGAGTATCGGGTAGTGTATTTGGGTACTCGATATCTGATCAGGTACTTCCATTTTTATTAAAAAAAATTTAATTATACATTTATACTAATAAAAAATAACACAATTTAATACACCATTGCACATTTGTATTTGCATATTTGAAGGAACTAAAGCCTTGAAGTACTACGAACCTACGGTCTAATGCTTATGTTATTATTTGTATTTGTTGTAAGATTTTAGGTATTGAATAATTGATTTGGTTTGTAATGCATTCGGATAATAATTATTTTCTTTGAAAACTTTGTTGGTTTTATTTTGGAATTTGTTTCAATATATGGATTTAATCATTTAATGCTTTTGTGAGTTGTGACTTGTAATGAAATATTATTGTGATATTGTGAAGTATGAAGTTGAATTATAAATTTGCAATGAATAAAGGATGATGATGATATTGACAAAACATTATTGTCAATATATGATGTATATCATATATTAGAAATTCATGTCTATATTTAAGTTTTAAAATTACATATTAGGTGGGATTTAGAACTTTTGAACAATGAAATGTAGTGCTATCAATTGGTTCGTGAAAAAAATAAATAATAAATTAATAAAATTTTAATTTTTATCTATTAAAAAATATAAAATATTTAGTGAGGAATTTTGGGGTACCCCAAGGGATAGTCAATCCTAAGGGGGTATTTGATGGGGATAGAGAACCGGGTATCAAAAAATGATACCCAAACCCTCAGGTACCCATAATGGGGTACCCCTAAACCTACGGCAGGGTGCCCAACCCCACCCACCCCTAATTAGGGACAACTCTCCAATGAAATAGTTTAAGCGAAAAATAATGATGATGATGATTAATTAATTCTATTTAAATAAGCCACCCGTTATAATAAGTTAATGAACACTGCTACAAATACTAACAACAATATTTAGTTAAAGTAGTTAATTGGCTCAACAACATAGCCCTTATATTGGTATGCGTGAAGTTTGAATTACCAATCCAAACGAGAAAAAAAATACGATTTCTGTTGTTCAATTTCCACAGATATAATAATTCATGAAGCTAAATTTTAAATATATTTAATTTTTCCAACATAATTGAATTTCAAATGACTTTTTCATTAAATTTTAACATTCAATGACTCATAAAAAATGATCCTTAACATTTGAAACATCAAGCAAAGAAGCTCAAATGAATTTACAAAACACATCGAATATTTTCATAATGGCTTAGGCCATAATACATCCCATTGAGCAAATACTTAACCAAAAAAAAAAAAAACAGTACGTTCCATGTACATATTCTTTTAGTTAAGCCCACCTCGCATAAACCTAAATTGGTCTATTTCCTTAACTATTGAAGAATCAATGCCTAATTCTTATCCCCCTATGAATTGAAAATAAATGCTCGGATTTGGAGCGTAGGGAAGAGAAGGCAACTGGTGAATGTCGCGTGATTACCATATGGCACATATAGTCTTCCATTTCCTCTTTTTTCTTTCTTCTTTTTGACGCGGCCGGCAGAAAGGAGCTCTCTTGTTAACCAAAGGGAATCATTTGGTCAATTTATTTATTCCTTCTCCATCTTTTTTCCTTTGGAAGAGGAGGCTTTTGCTTAGATAAAGTGTAAAGTCAAATGATTGCTTGTGAACCAGCTATAAGTATCAAAAGTAGAAGCATTATTAATGATGCGTTCTTATTCTGAATATATTGCTCACTTATGTTGAAAAAAAGTTAGGGTAAATGGCACTTTATTCTTTTAAATTTAATTATTTTAACATATTACCCTTTTAAAGATAATTTTAAGCCACTTTATCGTCTTAATTTAGAGTTACTAAAACACTTTGCCCCTCAAATATAATTTCTAGCATATCATGTAGCTGGAAAAAATGTTGTTCTTGTTATTTTCATTTTTCCCACTTTTTTCCGCCCTAAAAAAGAGAAATTTGACTACTCTTGCCATTTCTATATTTTCTAACTCAAAAATAAAGAAATGCATCTATCAAGAATAATAGGATACTAGAGTTCTTATTCTTTGCTAACCTTCAATTAGCCGTTTGGCTTCTCCTATTGTTTAGGAAATTAATTATTGATTGAAATACAATTGAATGAGTTTTAATACATGTATTTTAAATAGAAGCATTTTTAGTTTTTTATTCATATCGCAAGTATGGTGGTTGTGCTGTAAATGATAACTGCAAATGATTAATTTATTTTGTTATTTGATAAGATTGTTCAGCTAACTACATTAAATAAGCAAATCCACTAACTCCTTTTTTTTTTTTTTTGGTATAACTACAAGCAAAATCACTAACCTTATTATTATTCCAAAACAAAATTTTCTTACTTTATAAAAGATATTTTCATGAAATAGTAAAACTCATGCTTCATTGTAGTAATACTAAAATTATCGAATCAACCTTTAAAGAATCAAAATCATCAATTATGTCATTCTTCTAAACCATGATCATGCTGATTAAAAAGGAAAGAATAAGAAATTCTCACATACTACACATTTTTTTCCCCCTTTTTCGGGTAACAACCATTTCAATCTTTCAATTATGTAGATAATTAATTAGTTTAACAAGAAATGCACTTTACAAACTAATAGGTCTCTTAAAAAAATATTTATACAACATATTACGTAAAGTGTCACAAATATATACTAAAGAATGTGAGAAAAAGTGAAAATAACAAGAATAATCTTTTTTCAACAACATGATCCGTTAGAAAATGTATTTGGGAAGCAAAATGTTCCAATAACTCTAGTTGAATTCTTGATAAGCTTGAAACAGTTAGGCTTCATGTTAGTTTTTTTATTAAGCTTTTTACTTATATATCTATAAGGCCTTAGTGGGGTATATTAATAGTGTGATGGAAATAAAATTTATTTAAAAAAATTGAGAAAAATGTAAAAGTTATGTATATTTGACACTTTCTCCTTTAGTGCATTTATCACTTTTCTTCCTCCTCATTCACTTTTTCAATGTTTTCGCCAGACAATTAAATACATTTCAATTTTTATTATATATCATCTTGTTAACCTTTTTTTTAATCAAAATTGAATCAAACAGAAGTGCAAAAGATTAACTGAAATGACCGTATTTATACACTATATTAAAAAATTTAAATAACAAACAAAATCTTAACATCTCATATTTCCAAAATTATATTTAAGAAAGATACAAATGCAAATAAATTAAAAAAAGAAATGCGAACAAATTGAGATTGGGGGGTGGGGGTGTGGGCACATGCATTCACGTGGGAACCCCACATTTCCAGATCACATTCGCGGGCATTTGGCGAACATTATGGGACTCGTATTAATAATGCAACAGCAATAAGTGCAGGTGACCCACCAGTTGTTCTTCAAATTTAATTGTATCAACCACTGGGAGTACTTGTGCGGGTACAGCTCTCATGCCAATAATTATTACGAGTGTAAAAAGGCCTATCAAGATAGAAAGGTGTTCAATGAGCTTTCAGAGGGTTGTAACGCATCTGTCGCGCAGCTAATTAGAATTCATTATTGCTAACTGGCACCAAACTCATATTCCAAAATCTCCGGCTAGTTTCCCATGTTTGCATAGCTATAAAACACCTACCGCAAAGTGATTTCCAGCCTTTTGTGGGTGGACTTTACTCGATTTTTGGTGGTGATACGCTGATGAGATCCGTATTTGCGTTTGTTTTTCAGATATTTAAAATATTTATGGCTAAATACGAAAGTTTGAATATTGCATAATAGAAGAAGGCAAGGTCGCCACTATCGCTTTTTTCTTTTTTCTTATCGAACAAAATGATTTCCAGACATTCAAATGCACACATAACCCTAATTGGTCACACAAAATGAGTTCTATTCACACTTTAATTTATAAATCAATATTTTGTAAATGATAATACTTGATTTTTTCTCAAGAGATGAGATATTTTTAAAACAATTTATGAGGTTTTTTTTTTTTATTTATACACACACATCAACTCTTGACCTTTCACACCATTCAACTAAAACAATTTAGAAGTAATTCTCTATCCTTTTCAAACATCTTAAGATAAAATTCACTATCATTCATATATATATATATATATATATATTAGCAAAACACAAGTCCTCAATGCAATTGGGCTCCATATTTGGAAACAGAATTGATTTTCATTATTGATGCTATATGTGAGAATGACAAATATATATATATATATATATATCATTTATAATATCTCAATCTACACCACCTAATCTTATTCCCACATCAAATGCATCAAAAAATATGAAGCAATTTATAAATTATTCCTCCTTTCTCTCCTTCTGATGCAAAGGACAAACATCCTATTAAATTTATAATATCTCAACATGGTTAAACTTTCAGTTCGGCAACAAATTTAGTCATCGTCAATTAGAAAACGGTAAACTACAAATTATTAGATAAATACAATTGCTTGTTCAAATGGGTCTTGCTAAGCTAGAACCTTCTAACCGGAAAAGCTCCACTATGTCCTACATAGGTATAAATATAAGATGTTTGTATTCTTGCAAGGTCGCAATCAATACCGTCATTTATTTCCACGCACACAAGACTCAGGAGAGTACATTGAATACCCAAGGGAAATATAGGTATGGAAGGGTTCCTTTCTAACTCTTTGAAGCGAATTTAAAAACGGCATTCAAGAATAAATCAACAAAAGGAACTACAAAGACAGCAATAACTTTCCCAAGTGACAAGGCTGGTATAAATGTGCCACCGACGGCAGCATAAAGTAAGTAACTCGGATCCCTCATCCCAAAATATTTGGATATAATTATCTCAAATCACTCTGATTAGATTTTAGATTCAATATAATTTCATACGCATTGGACATTCATAGACTAATACTTCGAAACAAGAGATAAACTGCTTCTTATGTAACTAATCTCTCTCTCTCTCTCTCTCTCTCTCTGTAATTAAGTTAATCCTCCATTAACCAAGAAAGTACAGAGAACATTAATTAATCCCTTTTCCTTTCAACCATCCTAAGTTTTTAAAATTTATGGGGCATGAGCAAGTGGATTCATGGCAGCCACAACTTGAAATGAAACTGGGGTATTTGACTTAATGGGGGTGGGGTGGGGTGTGGATGGATTAAAGTGCCTAATCTATACAATAATCAGAGAAATATGCTGCAATTTACAGTTTCTCACCTGGTGCCACATGCAGGCAGGCAAACAAATCTTCAAAAATTCAACTCAAAAGGCCAAAACCAAAAACTATCCGTTTGTAACCTTATATTAAATCTCCATAGTTATTTGCAGCATATAAAATAAAAGGAGTTCTGATAATTTAGTATTTTGGCTCTGCAGACGACCACCAAATCATTCAGACTAACTGATATCTGAATACTTCCAGCTAAGGCAACACAAGGACTGCAGCTCATAGTTCTCAGTTCTCACAGCCAGAGGAACAAAGGGATCCTGAGAATTTTCATGCATAATATCCAGAGAAGATGTTCAAGCGAAGGGAGAAAAAGATCAAAGCTGTCTTCAAGATGCAATTTCAAGCAACACAGGTACTTTTAAGTCAACAACGTGGGAAAAAAAATTATATTTCTGAAACTGCAAAGAATTTTGTTTATTTGTTTCTGTTTTCCAATTTGAGAAGTGTTGAACTATGGGGATCAGAAATTAGTTCTGCTTAACTCAGAGTGCTGGATTGTGAAGCAGCATTTCGTTGGCTCAATACTACAATGGGATCATTTTGTGCACATGATTATATGACAGATGAAACAAAAGATTGAAATTGTTGATCAAGCAATTTAAGACTTTTGGAATCGATATCTTACTGGAAATTCAATTGTGTCTCAAATAATTCCAGGTGCCGCAGCTAAAAGCAAAAAGCCTCATGATTTCTCTGGTCCCGGTGGATGTTGGAAAGCCAACTGTCAGATTAGCGAAAGCGCCAATTCTGGAAGGAACCTGCACCTGGGAAAATCCTGTATATGAAACTGTAAAACTAATCAAGGAGATAAAAACAGGGAGAATCAGAGAAAAATTTTATTATCTGATTGTATCAACAGTAAGTGAAATATTTCTCCAACTTTTACCCAAGGCAAGTTTTTCTATAGCCAGTTTAGAAGGAATTAGAGAAAATAACATATGTTTTGGCACTCACAGGGATCATCAAAAGCAGGCTTTCTGGGAGAAGTCTCAATTGATTTTGCAGATCTAGCAGAGGCTACCAAACCATTGAATTTAACTCTCCCTCTACTGACTTCAAAGTCGGGTGCAATATTACACGTTAGTTCTTTCTCTCCATCCCTTGCTTGCAAATACATAACACATGAACTTAAAATTTAGAGGCAGAAATTCACAGCTAGTAGCTAGCAGCAATTATCATTTTTCGACTATCATAATACTGATGTACAAAACTACACCAACAAGCAAAGTTACATTCTAAAAGTAATTTGCAATTATCAGGTCACAGTTCAGAAGATGCAAAGAGGTACCGATTCAAGGTGATGAGGATTAACAGCAATGATCATCTCTTTCTTTGTTATACAATGCTGAATGCAGCCTTTAAAGGTATAAATAATAAAGAAGCATTTTTTTCTCTTGAAAAATCTCAGATACGATGAAGATAATGAAGTAGCAGCTGATGATCAAAGTTTGGATGCAGACAGCGTTGGGAAGAGAAACCCAAAATCTCCTGAAGTAAGGCCTCCCATTATTAAAGTTCCTGATTTTAGTAGCAAATGAAAGTCAGTTAAGGACCAAATAAAATTAGAAACTCCAAAAGAGGGACATTATGATTCATTATTTGCATTAAACAAAATCCTGTTTTTTGTTTTATAGAGTGATGATATGAGTGAAGCAACATCCATGCATGATGAACAACATGAAAGCTTAGAAGATGCCGAATCAGATGATTATGATGCTGAATTGAGAGATGCGCTAAAAGAAACTTCAAATGATAAGTTTGGAAGATTGCCAAATCAAATGAAAATGTTAGAAAGGAAGGCTGAACTTTCAGAATTGGAAGTAGAGTCCCTTCGTAAGCAAATTATGAAGGAAATGAAGAGGGGACAGCAATTATCAGAGCAAATTGCTTGCCTTGAAGAGGAGAGAGATGCACTTAAAGCAGAATGTGAACAACTCAAGTCCTCATTGACATGGAAAAATGTGGAAGCAGTTTCAAGTCCTATACAAAAAGAGAGTGAAAGTTTGAGAACTTCATTTGAAAACATCAAGCAAGAGCTTCAATGTGAGAAGCATTTAAATAAAAAGTTGAAGTTACAGCTACAGAAGACGGAAGATTCAAATTCTGAATTTGTTCTTGCGATGAGAGATCTAAGCAAAAAATTGGAACAGAAGAATACAGAAATATCTCAACTTTCCAGCCAAATTAAGGCCTTTCACATTGGATCAGAGGCCGTTGCAGCATCACCCAGAACAAAGATGAATAGGAATCAAGAAAGTAAAGCAACAGAAGTCCTGGACAGCAAGCATGGATATGGTGATGAAACAGAAACATTGAAGCAGAAAATTGAGAGCCTCTGTTCCGAAATAGAATTCCACAAGAAAGAGAAAGCAGAGATACAAATGCATGTAGAGAGGCTTACTCTAGATTATGAAAGTTTAGAGACAGGAAACAAGGAAATACACTCCAAACTAGAGCAAAATGAAAAAGAAAAGATGGAAATTCAGTACAATTATACAGAATCCTTGGCTACGGTGAAGCAAGTCAAATCCCAGGTTGCAAGCTTGGAGGCAGAAAACAAGAGGCAGGCACTTCAATACTCTGAGTCTTTGAATATGATTGATGAGCTTGAGTTCCAAATTGAGAGCCTGCAGAAAGAATTTGAAAAGCAGGCACAAGTTTTTGAAGAAGATCTGGAAGCAGTAACTGAGGCGAAAGTTGAACAGGAGCAAAGGGCCATGCGAGCTGAGGAAGCCTTAAGGAAGACAAGGTGGAGCAACACAAATGCAGCTGAGCGACTTCAGGAGGAATTCAAACAGATTTCTGCTGAGATGTCATTAAAAATTGAGGAGAATGAGAAACTAGCCCGGACAGCAGCTGCAGAAGCCAGTGATTTGCGCCAGAAAAATGAAATTCTAGAAGAACTGCTCCAGAAAGCCAAAGAGGAACTTCAAACAATAAGAGATCAATATGAAAGAACAATTCAAGAGCGTGAAGAGCAAAATGAATGGAATGCTAGAAGCAAGAAAAAATCTGAAATGGCAGAACATAAAACAGTTTCTGGAGAGATAAAAACAACTATGGAAGAATCAGGGATGCTGAAGAGATGGAAATCAGAAAAGGAAGATCTGGAGAGACAACTAGCTTCAGTGAGGAAGGAGGCAGAAAGCTTAATGAAGGAAAATCTTTCCATGAAGTCTCAAATAGATCAGAAGAAGACAAAAGAAGAGAACTTGCATTTAGAAGTGAAAAAGCTGAGGCGCAAGAATAATGAAGTCAGAAATCATATGCTTGAACTTGAATTGGAGAAAGACGGCCTGGAGAAAGAGATGTCCAAATTACAGGATGACTTAGACAAGAAGAAACAGGTAAATATCAGTCTAAAGAAAACCAAAAATTGCCAGAATGCTAAAACTAGTTCAAATATGAAGGAATCAAATGTATGTCTTGCTCTGCCTCTGACAGTAGGTTTGGCAGAAATTTATTTGAGAAGCAAAAGAATGTCTAGCATTAAAGTTAGAACTCATTTGGATTTCACATCTAAGTTAGAAGATAACATGAATATAATGGAACATATATTCTACTCACTTTCGAATCAACCTAAATAAGATGAACTCAGTGGTATGTCAAATATTTGAAGTCACCATAAAATAGTTTAGAAAGGTATCAGACAGATTTTGTTATCTATTACGATATTCTCTTGGTTCCCAAACCCCCCCTGTGAAACTAAGGTATACTATTATTTCACTTATTTTGCTTACAAATCACTAATAACAGTGGTTAATTTGACAGGAACAGGAGAAAGCTGCACTACACAATTCTGTCTCTTCTCCCATGGAGGAAAAGAATGTCATATATAATAGCAAAAAACAGGTTAGTATGTTGAACAAACTAAGAACAAATGTTTAAAGAAAAACATGACTTCAAATTGAACTATTTTTGACGTAACATAAGGTTTCAAACCTGTAACTTTTAATCTATTGAATAAATATTGTCTGTAGTAATAAATTAGAAAACTAGCAAAGCTCTCTTGCTTTGACTATTGGAAATGAAAGACAAACTTTAGCCTGTGTTCTACAAAAACAAGATGCTAAAAATACTGTGCTTGATTAAACATCATGAATACAAAAGTTTGAATACCAATTTATGACTTTGATTCTGCTCCACATGTTCTAATTGCATCCATATTTATCTATTTAAATTGACTACAGGAGACTATGCCAGCCATCTTAGAGGACCTTTCTGTGCAAAAGAGTGGCCAATCCGGTGGTAGTTGTGATGCTTCCAGTTTGTTAAATGAAGTGGCTTCATTGAAGGAAAGAAACAAAAGCATGGAAGAACAGTTGAAAGAAATGCATGAGAGATATTCAGAAATAAGTCTCAGATTTGCAGAGGTAGAAGGTGAACGGCAACAACTTGTCATGGCCGTCCGTAACCTGAAAAGTGGAAAGAAAAACTAGCCACTTGGTATGATTTAGGTCCACCAAATATGTACATCAGTAATCCATTTTCCAAAGCATGTGTCTACATTTTGCTGCTCGTTCTTACCCTTCAAAGCCTTAAGGCAATAAAATACAGTTCTTGAATGTATTGATTTTTCACCAAACAGTTGCACACTCATTTTTAGCATGTTGACCACCCTTGTGACATATTGGATGAACCTTGTCAACTTTCAGTCCATCTTTGAAATGTGTATGGGCATTGTTGAGGGACAGCAATAGATTATTTGAATAAATGATAAGGGTAAGGAAACCATTGATTGGGAAATTTATTAGCTTGGCCTACAGGAGTTGTCAACTTGATATCCAGCACACTTAAGAAAACAGAACTCGGGGAAACCAATTCCATACAAAGGAAAGCTCATCAAGGTGGAGGAGAAGATGAGAAGCACCCTTGTCTTGATGACCAAAAAAAAAAGGGTCTTCATGGTTAATGATGACAATAAACAGCTTAATGAACCCAGAAAAAAATTTGTGCTTTTTTGTGTTCTTTGGTAATACTTTTACTTGCTCTTCTGCTTTCATAAACAAAGCTTAATATCCATTTCCATGAACAGAACTCAATATAAATCCCTACCCAACCCTTCTCAATATAAACAAAGCTTAATATCCATCGAACTTGTTGGCATTCTTATCTGGATCATTTGAATCAGTGCTGGGGTGACAGAGTTGCAAAGCTGAAGCTTGCCGGTATGCTAAATAGTTATATGTTGCTGCAACAAAACCAGGGTCAACCAACATCACTTGGGCTGCACCAGAACCACATTTTAATTAGTTTTGGTTATTAATATCAACATGTGATGATTTAACAGCCAACAAAGCCAAATAATTATCGTGAACTCCATGCAATGCATACTTGATGCTATAATCTTCTTTGTGCAGTATGATAACTGTTATCCCTCCAGACCAGCTTACTTTGCCCTCCACTTCCATTTGTTGAAAAAGACAGCTTCTGCAGTTGATCAAACACAGATTAAGATACAACGGGAAAACACTCCAAATATCAAGTAGGAATTTCATTTGCATACCCGTCTTGCTCTCTTATCAACTGGAGTCCATGATGAAGGACAGGAAGTAGAAGCCTTCTTATCCTTCAATGAGTTTAGTTGTTGTGAAGGTCTCTTTAGTCTCTTTTGTTCAATTACTTTCTGTGGGGTGCTCTGTCTTTCATACTTGTAGAATTCAAGAATTGAAGGACTCTTCCTTTTAGTAATCTTTGATGTGTTTCCAGAGGAACCTAAACAAGGGGAGGATAAGTTGTACGAAACAGATTGCTTACGCAATCTACTCTTTTCCCTAATTCTGTTAAGAAATTCGATTGTCCAGGGTGATCCTTGTAGCAGTTGAGCAGAGTGAAGAGCCTTTGAGAGTGGCGTACCACCAAAATTCTGTGCTCCATTTTCTTTGAAAGACAATTTGTAGGAATTTTTTGGAGCTTTTTCTATCATATCATCTTCCACAAGCTCTTTGTGGTTTGTCATAGAAATATTGTTTCTGTTAACCATATCAAGATGTGGTCTAATTTCTTCCCTCAAGATTTGTCTCTTATCATTTCTAGAAACCCAGGCACCAGATGCAGAATCAATACCAGTAGGATCGGCAGTTGCAGTGAAAGGTCGTTTCCTCATTCTAGAATTTCTTGCAGAATAATCTTTCTCCACGTCAATCTGAGGGATCCAAGGTGAAAAGGTACTGGAGTTTGCAACAGAGAAATTTTCCCTAAATGCTGGAGCATCCTCTACATCAATAACTTCACCTGTAACATTCTCTTGCTGAATCCCAGTCACCTTGCCACTTTGTCTGCTAAAGTAGTTCTTTGCTGTCGTAGCTGATCTCAAACTTGGGCTACAGTTTACATCAATGTGAGGGATCCAGTGTTTCTCTATTTCATCTGATATTTGAAGATCTTTTGCCAGTGGAAAATCACAAAGGTTTGACTTATCTAGAGACTTCTTCATCGTGTTAGCATCAATATCCTGGCTATGACCAAGTAACTTGTCATCGAAAGATAAAGTACCAGATATCTCAGTGCTTCCCGACAGCCAAGAATTGCATGACATAGACACTTTGGCAAGACAAAGTGGGTCATCTGGAAGTAACTTTAGTGACTCCATATCAAAAAAATCATTTGAAGGCTCACCTGCATTGTAAAGGTTTTGTGTGCATTCAGGTCTCTTCCCCTCGGATGCACTTTTCAATTGGAATTTTTTTGAGTCTGGAACTGATACTGAAGAGGAGCAATCTGTCATTCCAGATTTAGAGTCCTCCCGCTCCCCATATCTGCTTATTGCACTTAGCAAAGCAATGCTTTCATCAGGAACCTGATATTTTTGAAGAGCACAAAGTCTGCAGCCATTTGACAATTCCAGAAACTTGCCAAGTATGGTATCTGAAGACAATATTGCATGAGCTGAAAGAGGATTAATTGAAGGAAATGCAGTGAGAAAAGATTCTGCAAGGTTTTCTGAGTCCGACATTTTGGGATAGATGCCCCTACTCAACTCTGCTGCGACATTGATGCAGGATAATATAATCTCTTCAGTCATCTCAGATGAATATGAACAAAAGAGTTGTATATCAATTCCTAAGCTAGCTGCAGCAGCATAGACTTCGTCTGATGATTCCATAACACTAAACAGGAAATTGCATTCTCCCTCAAAAATCTGGAAGGAAAATAGTATCAAGCACCCCATTATCAACATGCCAAAGGAATCTGTAGCACTAACAATCTTGGTAAAAGTTTAATCCAATCCAGTCAGGACGATATTCAGTGCATTAAAATCAATACAATGACATTGTGATTCGTCTCAAATGCTTATATGTCCAGAAATATGTTAATGGAGGAGCTGGGGCAAGAATAAAATATAATTTCTTTTACAATATATCTGTTACATATAAGCTAAGTTGATGTTTTCTGTATATTCCTGTGTAAATGGGTATGACCAAGATGCCAGTGTGTATAAGAAAGAATGTCCTGAAAGCCATCTTAATCTGGCTTCTGCCAGAACATATGCTGATCACATTTTGGAACAGGTCTGACCACCAAAGAGATGTGCATAAATGGCTGAAGAATCAGAATCTCAAAGTAAAAGCAGCAAGAGATAACTACTCCAATCTTAAAACTTTCAGCAATAAAATTACCAGGATGCAGCAACTGAAAGCAAAACTCAAGGATGTCAAAATACTCGCTGCAATGCTTTCAATACACAAAGGCAAGCATGAAAAGGCCTCGTCTGGAGCTGAAGCTTTCCTTCCAACATTTCTGCAGTCATACCAAGTGAGGCAAATGGCAGAACTTACTATTACATCAATAGGTAGAGCTATGTCACGTTCTACAACTTGTGCTCCTCCTTGCTCCATTTCGAGAATCCTTTGGTATGTGCTTCTCCTGGAAATTACCATTTCTTCATTAAAATTTCGGGTATTCACAATTATGATTGTGTCAGGGCAGAAAGGCTTGCAAGAGAGATGTTGCTCTGATTCCAAGCTCACTGGCATGCACTGAGCAGGCATCATAGTGCAGTCTTCATCTTCATTTACAGCTTCTGTAGGTTCAGTGCCATAGGTCTCCTTGACTGGTATTGTGTTTAATAGCTCTTCCAACTCAGTTTTGCTCTCCTTTCGGGTTGATGCAGAATCCAAATCTCTCTTCTGGCACCAGTCACCACAATTCAATAAGAGTAATAGCAAGACTACAAAGTTGTTTCAGTAAGTTAACAACAATAAATGATCAAAAATGACACCTGTAATAGAGACAGGAATCCTAAGAAATCATTAAATCGGGTTTGTTCAAAACTAAATTTTGAAGAAAGCTTCTTATGACTTGTGGGTATAACATAAGATACACCAGTGTACAATTTGATTGGTTGAAAACTTACACATTTCCTGAAACAACAAAACCCTCGACCATGATGTATGATGCAAAACTTGGAAACAACTTTAGCAGTCCATTTAAACAAATTTATGATTCTATATAAGCAGTTCAAAACTCAATGCAATATAAAGTCTTTCTGTTTACTTGGTTTAGAGAATTACCAGGACAGACTGATAAACAATAACTTGGGATTATTCCATGGGAGAAAAAAGATTTTATGAAACAATATGACTGCCCCTATTCACATGGATAGGAGAAAAGCATAACTCAACATCCATTAATAAGTGACAAGCACATGATTATCAATCATGCAAAGCCACACTTTTTAGAAGTTAAGAAAGCAGACAACTTCATCTTTCAGTTAATTCAAAATTATCCTACACTATGAAAAAGGGGAAAAACATAATATGCAAATATGCAAGTTCAAAAAATTTAATACAGCTCATGGAATGACAAAATTATCAACTAAACATATGCCATAGTCTTGTAAGTTTACAAATAATGCAGATGTTGAACTATTTGAATATGATTCTACGCGTATAAATGTTCGCAATTCTTTCATCGCTGTGACTAGAAATTACAACAAAGCATCCCATATGCCTGAAGTATAATGCATGCCTTCAAAAAACTTTAACTTAGAACATCTTTATTATGACCCGTGTATTATCTGCAGTTTTACACTGGGATATCTAGTTCTTTTGTTGTCGATGCCAGTATAGCAATGGATACCTTTTCTAGAAAGAGCCAAATGAAACCAGTCAAGAGCTAACAGTCAAAAGTCAGATGAGAAAGATTAAACTGAAGTCACAAAAACATAGACTTGCCATATCAAGTTTGATACTCTTGGGCATGTCGACACCATGAGAAAGAGCTCTTGCAATGCTTGATTCCTCCAATTCCACCTTGAGGAAATAAAGAGTAGGCAGCCCGTCTGACTTAGGGCAGATGGAGGATATTCTGGGTGATACATTTGAGCCTCCATATTCCAAGATGAAGCTGAATTTGCTGAAAGGAAATGAGGCAGAGACATATCTAGGAAATGGAAAATAGAGAAAACAAGGAATCATTACCCACCTGCTTTAGGACTAGTAAAGAATCAATAAAGGACAAGTTACCTAATGATAGATGAAAACAAAATGCACACATAAAAAGGTTATCAGATTGACTCTTATGTGGTTGATACTTACTCATGAGATACCAAACAGCAATCTGAGTTAAGTGCAATATCCATTATGCTATCGGGGATGTCAAACCAGTGATGTGGTTGACATGGACTGTTGAAAAGATGCTGTGGCTCATTATATGATATCTTTAAGGAAGTCAAGAGTTTCTTCAATGGCCACCAGAAAACTTGGTCAGAAACAATTAAAATTTTTGAATTTTTGTTGCCTGATTTTGTCTGCAGAATTTCTTGCACAACAGAGAGGGCTGGATGGATGATACTCAGTTCCTTCTCAGCTTTCTGGTTCTCATCTCTGATCAAGTTACAGAGAAAACTTAATCTAGATTTCACACACTGCAGACTTGAACTCAACTTGTCCATGTATAAATAAGTTGCTTGAACTCCATAATAGCAAAGGTAGAAAGCCATCTGCTTAATTGCACACAACATGACCAACACCATAATATCGTCACCATTTTGAGCCAAATAACTACTTGATGCAATTTTGTCCAGAAGACGGTGCTTGAGCTTTTCATTGGGAAGGTGAAGTAATGTCAAGTCATTGGAAGCTTGATATTGATTTCGCACCCTTATCAACTCTTTGTCATTTTCCAACATGGCCAAGAAATTATTCCATAAATAATCAATGAGTAGTAGAATATTATCAGATAACTGTATCTGACACGTCTTGACATTCCACTTCTGCTGAATCCTAGTGGTAGCATCGGCAGCAACAGAATCATCATGGGGCAAAAGCACTTGATGTGCAGTATTAGCATCAACTGACTTGTCTGCAGGTGTACCTTCTCTTCGTGTACCATAGTTACGGGGGTTCAAGAAAAACTCAAGATCACTAGACATGGACTCACGAAACATTGGAACTTTCTTAAAACCAAGTAAAATATCTTCATTTATCCTTTTTCTATCTCCATGATAGCTCGAGCTGCTCTCATCTGCTTTACCAGAAGAATGGAAAACATCACTACAAGATAAGTTCAGAATTTCCTTGTAGTTTTCTGCATTCGGTTTATTGGAGTGACCTTCAGAGAGAATAAAATCAAAGATCAACTTTTCACTGTCACTCAAGTTCATAGTGGCATTGATGTTGTAAGTATCTATCTCCCGTAACATTTTCCAACAAGAAGAATGTTTAGCTGATTCACAATCACCTTCTAGAAAATGCCAATCTAGATATATACCATCAGATGCTGATGAAGACTTCATATCCAACTGGGCCAATAATTCCTCCACTAATGTATGTAATGAACTAGTATTTCCATGATCTGGAAAGATAGGTACAGGCAGTGATTTAAAAGAGTCATCCATAAGGGTAAGCTCATGACAAACAATCAATTCACTGGAACTTCTAAATTTCATGGCTTCCCCAAACATGGATTCACATGTTTCAGCTCTAATCTCCTTCGCTGAATCCAAAAGTACCTCACAGAAATGATAGGGGTCCAAATCAAGGAACAAAAATTCATCAAATAGAATTGGCTCCATCGACCATGTTGAATCACCATCTGGTTCCACATGATGGTGTATTGAGTACTTCTGACACTGTGACAGTTCAATAATGCTTATGCAATCCAATTCTGATAAAAAAAAATTGTCTTCGAGACACTGTTCTGTTACATAATGATGCGATGGATACTTTATCAAGTCAAACTCCATGGAACCCAAGAGCTCCCTGTTGTTACTAATTGCTTCATCTGGTTGTGCAACTTGTTGCTTTTCCATATTTTCAAAACTCAGAAGCTCATCCGTCATATATACTCTTTCAAGAATACCTAGACTTTGCACATCCACTTCAAAAAGAGGAAATTTGATGCTATGAGAATGCAGTTCTCCTTGGACTGAATCAGCATCTTTCAACAAATCAGCCTTTTGCTCCATTGAGTATTCTATACTCATGTCATTAACTGAATAAACTGATTGTTGAATCTCAGGGTGATCATGCAGTTTAAGCTCAGAATCGAGCAGATCCTGCAAATTTCAAAATAATTTTGAACTGATGAAAGATGATATTTATTCCTTAAACCCAATAACAAGTAGGACTACAAATACTAGAAACCAATCATTTGAGATCCAAAGGAAGAAGGGTAATTTATCAAGCTTGCTAGTCTTTTCCTCTTCAACAATGCACATTAAGCAGCCACAAGAATGAAAAGGGATTATCAAGCACCATCCAAAGATTATATATGGCTCTACAACATAGAAAATTAAAACCTGCATTAGGATAGCCTTAGAACTTTGATAAAGCATAGTGATCATTTGAGATGATTTCATCCATATATCCATCTCTATTATGTGAGATTCCATTCATACTAAGTCATTCAGAAACAAACTATCTTAGTTCCAGCTACTAATCTTTAATACCTAAAAGAGCTAACCACTTTATAACTTTTCAAAAACATTTTGCACAGCCTGGAGGCAGATAGAAAAGGTGCCCAGTCTGAGAAGACTTCTACTTGCTATAATGTAAAGATGAGAAGATAAAAGAAAAGGGACTGGCATGAACACCAATAAATACGTACTCCCTGGAAATGCCAACATAAAGTTCTGGATATTTACCATTGTAAATTCACCAGCTGGAATCTCAGAGAAAATATTAAAGCCCTCAATTTGAGAATGGATGGTACTTTTCTGCAGAACACTCAACACAGAAACAAGTAAAAAAGCAGAGAGAATTTGAGAATGTGCAGATAATAGAGGAACAATCAGTATCTGTGGACTTGGAAAGAAAATTTACCAATGGAAACAAAGATGCATCCATCACTGGAACTTCAAATTTCACGAACTGAAGTCCATTTCTATCCTTATTACAAGATGTTGCTCCATCCTTCTCCTGAAATAAATTCAATCAGAATCTGATTAATATCCCAAAACATAGACCGAGTGGTAAAAGATAAAACTACAAAGAGAAAACTTATTTCGATACCCCAATCTCCAACTTGTCATAGCTCAACCTCTCCAGTTCATTCTCACCATGACAAATCTCGGTGCTCCTCTGCAGGTCAAATTTCTGGAATTTAGCAAAGACAGGGCAACTTGACATAGTTTTTCATAGTTCACACTTTATTTCACATGAAATATATTTTTTCTTTTTGTGAAAATATGAGTTGTGTATTGAAGCTTTAGGGGAACCTATATGGTAATTCCTACATCTTAATACTTTTGTTATACTATTGCAGGAAGCATACTTTTCATCAGATGATCTGATAAATATGTTAAACAATCTGCAGGTACTTAAGCTCAGGCTGTATCAAGAGGATAAGAAAAAAAGACAAGGAATATTACAGAAATAAAGGATAAAGTAAACAATGCCAAATATTGATCAAAATTTCAGCCAAAAGATGGTGCAAAGGCACTAGTTCAAACTGAATTTGATTTATGAGTAAATTCAAATAGCCAGTCAACATGGCTGTAGTCTCTAGAAGTAGAATGTGACAAATATGCAAAAAAACAAGAAGTATTGACAAGACTCTTTTCCTTGCTTATATTTGTCAATATGAAAATTTTATCCATTAAGTTCGAGTCCCAGAATAGGATGTCAGTACTCCAATCAATGAGCTAGGTTATATAATTTCACCAGAGTCAAAAGGCAAAGCTGGACTAACAGCAAAACCGAGTTAAAGCAATTGCTCAAATGCCTACATACTAGAACCAACTTCAAGTCCACCTTTGTAAACCTTAAACAATGATCAGACTCCTAATGACAGAGTAAGCCTCGTCAAACACTCCTAGAACTTCTGATAATGTCGTGCGCGACAAATCACAATCAATTTCCGCATCAAATTCAACAAATCATCAAAACAAAACATGAGATTTTAATGAAAAGTCAAATAAGAACGTCTTCAACCAAAAATTATAAGTACCTCCAAAGGTATAACGTCGCATTTTTCCTTCCTGCTGCCAACTCTCGGTTCCTCGGAACTGACGCCATCAACGAAGTGAGGAAGGACGTCGGACAAGAATATAGAGAGAGCATCATCGATCGGCAACTTGTCAATTTCGCTAGAGATGCCAAATACAGGTATATAGTCGACGGAATGTAGAAAATCTGCAGAAAATGAGGGATA
Organism: Jacaranda copaia; assembly: GCA_014898725.1. Classification (NCBI taxonomy): domain Eukaryota; kingdom Viridiplantae; phylum Streptophyta; class Magnoliopsida; order Lamiales; family Bignoniaceae; genus Jacaranda; species Jacaranda copaia. The sequence continues at coordinate 319,299 of JACGDI010005738.1, read as the reverse complement.
ATTTGGAAGAGGAAGGTCAGGAAGAGGAAGGTGGACGAAATCCAAGGCTTCGACCGGAAAACCTCCGGCGATGGCGGAGTAATCCGTGGCGAGGAAGCGAGTGCGCATTCGTGATGGTTTTACTGAGGAGAGTGAGAAGGGACTAAGAGAGTGAATATATTTGAAAGTTTTAACGGGTGGATTTGCGTGTTTCAGTTTTGGCGGTAACAGCGAATATGTTTCGCGTTTTGGCGGATGGATGGATGGTGCTTTCCCTGCAGTTCTGTACAGTGTGTTTTTTGGAAATAAAACCGCTTATTTCCAATGAAATGAAGCTTCGGCTTACAGAGATTTGATGAATATTCACAAATTTACAAATTAGGACTAAGACGAGCCTGAGAAAAAAAATTTCTATGATTTTATTTTATTTTTCCTCAATTTGTTCAAGTCCTGAGTACAATAAGATAGCCACAAATTATTGCAAGAGCTAATTGTAAGTTTGGATGCTTTAAAATAGATATAGTGTGTAAATTTTTTGGTCATGGCTCTTCATTGATAATTAATGGATATTCCCACTTTGAAATGAATATAAAAAGCTGCAAGCGTTGTTTTTATCCGCCTTACGTTAACGGACTTCTTCAATCTCAGAGTTGCAGTTTTTTCAAAAATATTTTTTGATTTAGGGAAATTTACAGTCCAGATAGTGAATGTAAATAAATAATCACATACTTCTATTGAGCCAAATCAAGTTAACCTTTTTCTATTGGGTAACATATAAATTTTGGTTCAAACTCAGCTCCATTAGTTGAAAAATGCTATTATATATGCATGTACATATATATATATATATATATGTATTTTCACCATTGAACCTATATGGTAAATCCTTTAACCTCAGGAAAGTAACCATTTTTCCTGCCAGAAATGCGTATAGTACGGTGCAAAGCCCTCAAAGCAATCAAAATAAATAATAGGTTCAATCACATTGTTATAGAAGTGAACTCTACATTGGCAATTGAAAGAGATCAACTAAACTAGCACAATAAGATCACCGTTCTATGGAGGTAGCTATCAGTAAACATATCCACCATTGCTCTTCATCAGAAGCATGATACGGTAAAAGAAAAAAAGGAAGAATAAAACACAGATAAAAAAAAAATTGAAAGAAAATCAGAAAGGCAAAGAGATTATTGAGGAGCAAAGGGAATACAGTCATGAAAAATACTCAGACAAAAGATTGAAGAAAGTCAGACAGAAACGGTTGTTGAAAAGCAAGCTCAAACCAAATATATAGCATAATTTGCAGTTAATGTCCGCAATAAAAATAGTAGAGACTGTCGTAGTAAGTTCCACTTGAACTCGAAACACTAGAATACAGAAATGGCAGCAACATAGCAAACTAATGTAACTCCCCTGAGAGAGCACACTATCGCACCTTAGTAACAAATTCTTTCTTTCCTGCCAATGAAGCACAATTCATATTCGTTTTTTTAAACAGACAACTCTGTTTTAGAAACCAGAATACCATCAGTATCTGCATAAAGCCATTCTCCATCACATATTCTGGTCCCAGCAATATTAACAGGAACGTGCTTCTCTCCAATCCCTTTCTTATTAGCTTTCACCGGGTGTGAGGCCAGAGCTCTCACCCCAATGTCACAACCATTGATTTCATCCACGTCCCTTATACAGCCGTTAACTATTATACCAGCCCATCCATTGTTCTGAGCTTGTACAACAGGGTTGCCACCCAATATTGCACATCTCAAACTACCACCCCCATCGACAACAAGAACTCTTCCATTACCCTTCTCCTCAAGAAATTCACGTACCAAAACATTATCTTCAAACACTTTCAGGGTCACAACTGGTCCAGAGAAGACTTGCCGCCTACCATATATCTGGAAAATAGGTTGGAGTGCCCGGAGCTCACCACTCACAATAAGCTGTGGATTCGCATCACAGACTTCAGCTGTGGTTACCAAGGCCATCCTAGAATAGTAACCTTCAGAGAAAATATGCAAATTAGAAGTAATCATATATAACTTCACCAGATATCGTCTACAAACAAAACCCTTTAGGGTGAGAATTAGGTGAAATCACTTCAATAAATGCAAAATTACCATTTACATATTAATGGAAACACAGCAACTCTAAACATTTTACATATCATGGAAATGTAAACACGGAATGCATGAAAGATAAACTTAATTTTTCATGCTAGTTCACACGAATGAGTTGGAGTGGACTATTAACCCATGAAACATGTCGTGGGTAGTGGCTTCCCGGACAAAATAGTTTACTCCCTTTTATGATAGAGCTAAATCCAAGTATTTGCATGTCCTCCTGAAAAACCCAAACTATTTTATCTGGCTGGAAATGACATCAGAAATCGAGATTGTTGTAGCTAGCTAAACTAGATCGACAAACCAATGATTCTTTTCTCTTAATCTGACAAGTACTAATTTTTTCATCCAAAAATATCAATAGCCAGTTTATGAGCCAATCTTAGAATACAAAACAGGTCATATGAAATCCTGCTTTCCGGTAATTCTTAGATCCATAATCGCACATAATATAGCATTGTCTAATGACTCAATGCATCGACTCAGAACAAAGACAATTATTCATGTTAGAATGACAACCGCGAACTTGGGCAAAACACTGAAATATCCATCGCATATTCAACAAAGAAGAAAGGAAGAATTGACAAATATGGATCTACCATTTTTCTCAATCTCATCGTATATATTAGCTCTTATTTTAATCTATTCACTTATAAATTCACAGAAAGATGATGACAAAGCGAAATTATTCGGTTCAAACATCATCATGCGCATTGCAAAAACACGAAAAAAGAAGTATGAACGTCACCAGATAACCAGATTTAACAATCAAAATGAAAAAGAAATATCAAAGCCACAAAAAATCAAAAAAATCTGAAAAATAATTCAAGCAAGCATAACCACAACAGAGAGATCGGAGAGTCATACGAGCACAGGATGAACGACGAAACTCCGCGTACTTCTTCGGCCTTTGAAGCTATTGCTCAATTAACTAAAATTAAACGGAGGAATTAAGCTGAAATTTTCGAAATTCAGGTTTCTCTTGATCGGACTTGGGGAAATATCTGGGCCGCTGGTAGACTTCATAGGTCAATTGTGATGCCGATGGGAGCAGAGCATCTGCTATCTCATTTCTCCTTTGCGAAATAGTGAAAGAGACCCAAACATTATTGAAATGCTAAAAAAGCCCCAGATGTTTTACACGTGATGCATTCCCGTCCTCCTAACTCAAAACACAAAGCATCATTCCTATTTCCCAAAAGCTTTATAAAGTATCCTTAAAAAGGACGACTTATGTGCGTAAAGTAATGATTCCATGCGGCGACCATATATCAACCTCATGTTCGTCCCGTCAAACTTTACATGATCAACAGTATAAATTAACATTATATCTAAGAGCATTTGTAAGGATGATCAAAATTATTCATTAATAAAAAAAATTAATTAATAAATTGAATTAAAATCAAATTTATCTAATTGATTTATTCAATTAATTTTTTATTTGATTAATAGTTAATTTTTTATAAGTTTTTGATTTTCGGTTCAATTCAATTAATTTTTACATAAAATTGATTAAAAAATGATTTAATCGAATTTTTTAAAATAGAAAATTTATGTACTCTGCATTATCATAAATTTTATTTGGTTTCATGATGTTTGTTGCCGTTCCATACATCTATATATATATATATATATATATTAACTTTATGATTGATATTATAAGATAATCTTGATTAATTATATACATATAGAGTTTGCTATACTTTATAAACTCCAATTTATTTGATACATTTTCATGAATCATTATTTGCATTAAAAAAAAATTGAAGGTCATTGCAGAAAATTGTATGAAAATGCAATATGGATTATTAGATTGCTTGGATAGAGTTACACTATTATAATTTTTTGAATAATGATATTGAGAAAAAAATTAAATAATACGTGATTAATTGATTAATTATCCAAACTGAACCAAATTTTTTCGATTAATTTTACCGGTTAACTAAAAATTTTGATGTGGTAAACAGTTATCAATTTTTTTTCATTTCAGTTAATTAACACATTGATTCAGTCAGTTAATTTACCAAACCGACTGATGCTCATCCCTAAGTGGGTGAGAGTTTTTAAAATATTACTTAAAAAAGTTTATAAACTCTTAAATAACATATTAGAAATTTATAATTTTAAAAAATAAAAAATTAATTTATTTTTAAATTTTTGACAAATGTGTCTAATCTTAACCATAAATTTTATGAAATGTTTGTTTCCAAGATTTTTTAAACTATGCAATCTTATTTATCTGAACACTCCTTATAATAAGATTCAAAGAGTGTTTGGGTAAGTTTATTTAAATTATCTTATAAATTTTTACATCCTAAGAGATGTTTTGGAAGTTTATAAAATAGTAAATTTTATTTGAAAATAAATTGTTTGAGTATTTGGATAAAATAAAAATATTAGAGCATATAAGAATTTAGTGACAATAATTTTACAATTAACATGATTAAAATTAAAGTAAATTTTTATGATTTTAAGAATAAATTCGGAATGCCTTATTTCTTCTAAATGCTTAAAAGAACCTAATATTTTATTCCAAAAGTTTAATAGCTTTTTCTAAAAAAAAAATATCGAACATTTTATGATATTTTATAACTTCTCAAATGTAAGATGTTTTAAGAATTTTATAAACCCACTCAAACATTCTATAAACTTTACTATCACTTTAAAAATATCTCATATAATATAGGAGCTTATAACATTCTTTATTTTTTATATATATAAAATATCTTATGTTTAACAAAACAATCTAAAGACAACTTAGAATCAACAGAAAATGAACAATGTAAAAAGGGAAATTCGTTGTACTTCTCCATTGTTGCCTAAGGTTGTTTGATTAGGGTTATTTAGAATTTTATAAGCTCATGTATTTTATAAGATTATATTTTGATTTAAAGAAAAAAATATTAAAATATTGGGATATAATAATATTTTAGAATTTATCAGATAATACTTATGACAATTTTATAAGTAATGTACTTAAAACTAAAGGAAATTGTTAATAATTTAGTTTTAAGAACTTCTTAATTTCTTATAAAATGTTTTAATGGGCTTATAAATTCATCCAAATATCCTCAAGACTAAATTTGTTTAAATTTTTTTTATAAATTTTCATATCTTATAAAGATATATATTTTTAAATGCATGCCAATTTTTAGTATAATGAATGTAAGATATGCACAAATAATATATATTATTCAAAAATATTTTATGTATGCAAGAATTACGTGTAACGACGTTAGTACTTTATAAAAATAAAGTCCAATTTGTGTCCAAGTTAGAAGTTATTTTGGTCCTCTTACATAATTAACCTTCAATTCTCCCAAAAATTTAAAAATATACTATCATTGGAGGGTAAAATTGAAAAATATAGATATTATAGGTAGTTGGGACACCAAAATTTGTATTTTAAATTTAGTCATAAAATCACATTTAAACAAACTACTTAATAGGATCTTACCCGTAAATATTAGAATTATTACCCAAAAAAATATAGAAATATTATTTTTTGATTACTATATTTACAACCATAATTCTAATGTTCTAAAAGAATAATATTTCTGATAATCTTTTTGTTAATATCTTAGATACATACGAGCAATATTTTTATTGGATTATCTCAATTATTATTTGAATCTAAATTTTAAAAATGGTTATTGAAAAAAAAATTACTAGGAATTTATTTGCATGTAGATTTAACAATATGCTTTTTCGTTCTTTTTAATTAATTAACATTATTTTATATATTAATTTTTGATTGGTACAATTTACAATTTCTTTTATGAGATTTTTTGATTGTCATTATTTCTTTTTTGAGCCAATATGTATTTTTATGATTTGACAATAAATTTACATTTACTTTGAATGAGCCAATATGTCATTATTTCTTTTTTGAGCCAATATGTATTTTTCGATCCTTGGAGTTGATCTGTTAGTCGATTATTACCCGAACTCTTTCTTTTTTTGCCCTTCTTCTCTAATACTGCTTTCACATGATGCAATGTTTGGGCCTCGCTCAAGCCT
>JACGDI010005738.1:289614-313074 GCA_014898725.1 Jacaranda copaia | reverse complement strand
GCTTTTGTTCTTATCCTCAACGTTCGGAAATCAATAAATACTCCATATTTCAGTCGCTCAAAAGATCGATTTGAGTAGTTATTATCTGTTGGGGTTTTAAAATGGAAGCACAATTGCAGCGTCCCACGCGTGGCCTTCACTATGAAGAGGATCCTCATAATGCTGGTTTGCACTCTGGTTAGACAGAATCTCGATTTTACTTTGAATATATGGTACGTGGGTTGTCTAGTCAGTCAAACTCTGGTGTATTTTTTCTTTTTTAAGGTGAGGGGGTGCGTAATCACCAGGGGGAGAAGAAATCGGTGCTGAAGAAGGTGAAGGAGAAAGCCAAGAAAATCAAGGACACTATCAAGAAGCACGGCCATGGGCAGGGCGGCGAAGAACACGAACATGAGTACCATCAGGGGCATATTTCTGAGGAAGAAGATGACGATGAGGATGGAGAAATGGTGAATGATCCTGAAATCCATGGTGCACCAAGTTCGTTCTCGTGCTTGCTTTACTTACTTTCAATTGTTTGCACTATTTTTTCTGATTTAGTTCTTAATATGAAGGAAGTTTTGAAGTTACTTTGATTTTAGTTTTAGTATATATGATAACCATGTTTTCTTTTCCTATGTTCTTGTGTTTGTAGTCTATGAATCGAGTGTTATCACGGGCACAAATCTACCTACTCAAACGGTTGTTAATTTGGAAAAGTCAAGTGATCCACGGGAGGATCGTTACAGTAATGATATAAGGAGTGAAGTGTACCCTATTGTAGAAGACGAAGGTGTAAATAGGCCTGCTGGCCGGGTGAAATTGGGGGCTGATTGGGGAAGTTACGATCCTAATGTAAGGACTGAAGAGTATCCTATGGTGGAAGATGGAAGAGTATCAGGGTCTTCCGGCTCTGAGAGAACGGGGACCCAAATGAGAACTGGATGCGGAGTTAATGTCAAGAATGAAGAGTATCCTAAGGTGGAAGATAAAGGGGTAACTACTAGTCCTTCTGGCCCTGAGAAAATGAGGACTGAATTGGGAATGTCAACGGTTGAGGCCCGTGAGCCCGAATTCAAGATTCCTATCCAGAGCAGCCCGAATCCAGTTGATGTGGAAGAAGCAAATGTGGTAGGACCGATGGTTAGGATCGGGCCATTGGTGGACTTAGAGGAGGATCCTCATTCCCCCAAGAGACGTCCTGGGGAAATTCCGCCCTCAAACTATCAAGCCAAAGTCGTTGATCCTACAGGTGAAGGTAGATATCTATGTATATTGTTAGATTATCAACTTCAATTTATATTCTATGGTCTTAAGTTGCTATAATTTTGTTAAATATGAAGCAGGAGGTAAAGAAGCAGATGTTGCACCACTTGTTGAACGTCTGGATAATCTGCATGTTCATGATGAATCTGAATCAAAACCCAAATCGGAACAGAGGGTTTACACAGGAAGCCATGATCAGTTTGCTCCGCAATCAACTCCAACTGAAGATGAGTTTAATCCAGAATCAAATCCAATCAGCCTCTCGGAGATGCCCAAAAGTTTTGATCCTGCCAACCCTGAGTCCATGCCCCGTGACACTGTTGCTGGAAAAATATCTTCTGCGACATCTGCTATGGTCGATAAAGCCGCCGCTGCCAAGAATGTGGTTGCTTCGAAACTGGGATACGGCTGCCAACATCAAGAAGGGGAGGATTCTTTCAAGAAACCTGCATCAGAATCGGCGACCGAGTACGCACACAAAGTAGCGGAAAAACTGGCCCCTGTTTACGAGAAAGTGGTTGGCGCTGGAAGTACAATACTATCGAAAGTTCATAGAGGCCGAGAAGTGGAACAGGAACGTGACGGACAAAAGGTAGCAACAGGGACGGATAAAGGCGTGTCTGTGAAGGAATACTTGGTGGAGAAATGCAGCCCTGGGGAGGAAGACAAGGCGTTATCCAAGGTGATCGCGGAAGCATTGCACAAGAAAAAGGAGGGGATGCGGCGGAGGACAGGGGAAGCTGACGCGGCGGCTAGTTTATGCACGAGAAGTGAAAATAAGAGGGAGGGGGAGGAGGATGCTGCGGCTGCCGGTGGTGGGAGCTCCGCCGGTGGAGCTGTGGATAGGCTGAAAGGCGCCGTCGGTTCATGGCTTGGCAAGAGTACTGGGAGGCAGGCAGCGGAGCACGTTGGGCAGAGCAACGAAGAAGTTAGCGGCCAGCAGCGGAGGCTGCAGGAATCGGGTGACTGATTGTAGATATTGCAGGGAGAGACCAAAAGGCACGTAGATTTGGAAAGACAACTATATACACCATATTGTTTGTAGTTTCTACTGTTATCGGTAATCGAGCGTTTTGATTTTTATGATTGATTGTATAATACTGTGTAAGTCTTATTTCAAATGACTAGTAATTGTTGGTTGGCACTATATTTTGGTTTGGTAGAGTAAATAATTAAGTTTTTTCAATTCAACTGGTGGATTTTCCTAACTCAGTTTATCATCTAATAAAAGATTTTTATCTTTAAAATTGATTGGACATTGCTTTGGATTATTTATTTTATTTTTTATTTCAATTTATTATATTTGGATTATTTTTTTATTTTTTATTTTAAAATATTATATTTATATTAAATGTATTTGATTTTAAATTAATTATTTTTAATAAAAAATATTTAATACACATATTATATATTTATGAAATGAAATAAGAGATGAAATAAAAAATAAAATAAATGATTTAAATTGATTGGGCAATGCCAGACATAAGAAGAGGCAAGGAGATCAATTGTCGCACAGCGTTTTTTTTATTTTCTTAAAAAAATTCAAATTCAGAAAGTAAATTGATAAATGGATAGAGTTTGTTGGGTTTGGATTTGGTTAGATCATACATGTAATACAAATTTAATCAGTTTAAATCAGATCAATTTTTATGATTAATTTATCTTTAAAAGAATCCCTAATCCAATGTTATCAAATAGAAATGTCAGTGGTTGATTGATTAGGTGATACCATTTCTAAGGTAAAACTTATACATTTGATATTCGGAGTTAGGATTTAGGTAGCTTCAGTATATAAAAATAATTATTTAATATGGAAAATAATATTTCTTTTAACAATATTATTATTTGGTGATTTTCTATCTTACTTTGAAGAAGTAAAGAAAACGGCTTCTTCTTCTAATTCAACGATGGCTATTGGGCCTGGCCGAACCAGATGTCTGAAGGTATTCCTCTTTTGGTCCGAATCGCCAAATTCAAAGTTCGAATGGGCCTTGTTTTAGAGCCCGTTTGGTTTCATTTTCATTTTTTATTTTTCATTTCTATAATTTTGAAAAATAGATAGTAAAAATGAATTGAAAATAAATTTGTATTTGAAAAAATTATAAAAAAAATAATGATTATGTTGGGTTTTGTAAGTTATAGATAGAGAGATACTAATAATGCGAAAGAGAGAGAAGATATATTAGTTATTAAGAAATATATTTTTAAAATAAAAATAAAAATTATGTTAAATGTAAATATATAAAAATTAAATATATATTTTTTAATTTTCAAATAATAAAGTGTGTCAAAATGAAACCAAATGGGCTCTTAACTTTTATCATTATCTCTACACTTTTTGGTGTGGCCCTTAAGTCCGAAGAAACACAATATCTTTACACTACAAAGATTAAATGATAGTGTGAAAAATGTTTTTCCAAAACTAATTAAAAATGCAATTACAGAACAAAAACAACAACATATTATAAGAATTTAGATTTTATGATTTTACTTAATAAAAGAAAAATAAAATATTTTCATATCAAAGTTACTGCCAATTTTCGCAGCCGAGGTGAAAATAATCTAATGTTTGTACAAAAATGAAATATCAATTTGAGAATTTAAATACTAATTTTCTTGTATATTATATGAAATTCTCATCGGGGCTCAAATTTTCGAGCATTTCCTCTGTAGCAGAGTGCACTCTTTTCTCGCACAAAAATCAGCTTTCTCCAAGGAGCTTCTCTCGGCTTTTTATCACCAGTTTCAGAATCGAAACTTCCTTCAGCTCAAAGCTCAATCTCTAAGATTAGGGACAATTAATGACAATACGAAACCTTTGTTTTTGCGTGAGTCTCTGCCTCCCTTCGGAATATCAAAACCCTTGATTTTGCCTTAAACCCTGAGCACATTTTTTCAACTCAAATGTATCTGGCTACCATCTAAATGTAAGTTGTTTTCATTTTCATCAAGCTTGTGATGCCTGATTCTCAGTTTTCTGTTTAATGGGAAATTTTGGGTTTTTTGAATTGTATAAAGTTGGACTCATTGTGCTTGGGTTTAGTTGTAATTTGGTGGATTTGCTAGCGTTTCTGGGTACTAATGACTTACTGGGATATTGGGTTTTTCCCAATTCTTGATATACTCTTGCCATGTTCTCTGTAGCTCTCTTTGGTCCCAGAATTTTCAAGGGATTTTCTTGTTTTTGTGTTACGTCTCGTACTCTATGCAGTCGGATATTTAATGGTGATGATGTCGATAATGGGTTTGGGCGCATTGAGGATTTTCTCAATGAATCATGGAAAAGTTCGGAAATTGAGTACGATGCCGAGGAAAATACTTCAACTTTATATGATCCACTTGTTTCTTGGGGAGCTAACGGTGATTCTGGGGGAAACTTCAATGCAAGACAGGGTTTCGTTGATGAGGTGAAAAGTGATGCTGCAAGGATTCTTGAAATTCTTCATCAAGATGGTCCAGGATTTGATTCAAAACCAGTCCTTAGTGGTCTAGGTGTGAGGGTTTCAGGTCTTCTTGTGAGGGAAGTTCTTTTTGGTATCTTAAAGACAATAAATTATGCCAATAAAAACAGGTGTGCGAAGCTGGGGTACAAGTTTTTTGTGTGGTCTGGTGAACAGGAGAATTACAGGCATACAACAAATATTTATCATATGATGATGAAGATTTTTGCGGATTCTGAGGAATTTAAGGCAATGTGGAGATTAGTAGATGAGATGATTGAGAAAGGGTATCCAACCACTGCAAGAACTTTCAACATAATGATATGTACTTGCGGAGGGGCTGGCTTAGCTAGAAAAGTCGTAGAGAGGTTTATTAAATCGAAGACTTTTAATTATAGACCGTTTGAACATTCATTTAATGCAATTCTGCATTCTCTTTTAATGCTAAATCAGTACAAATTGATTGAGTGGGTGTATCGGCAGATGTTGGTTGAAGGTCATTCCCCTGATGTGTTAACCTATAACATTGTTATGTGTGCAAAGTTTAGGTTGGGAAAGCTGGACCAATTTCACAGATTACTTGATGAAATGGGCAGAAGTGGATTCTCACCTGATTTTCATACATTCAATATCCTTCTCCATGTTCTTGGTAAGGGGGACAAACCATTAGCAGCATTGAAGCTTTTGAATCACATGAAGGAGGTTGGTGTTGATCCAAGTGTTCTCCACTTTACCACATTAATCGATGGGCTCAGTCGGGCTGGTAATTTGGAAGCTTTCCAGTATTTCTTTGATGAAATGATAAAGCAAGGGTGTGTGCCTGATGTTGTCTGTTACACTGTCATGATAACAGGATATGTTGTGGCAGGTCAGTTTGATAAGGCTCAGGACATGTTTATTGAGATGATCAATAAAGGACAATTGCCTAACGTGTTTACTTACAATTCCATGATTCGTGGGCTTTGTATGGTTAGAAAGTTTGAGGACGCTTGTTTGATGTTGAAAGAAATGGAATCCAAAGGATGTAATCCCAATTTTCTTGTATACACTACCTTAGTGGGTTACCTACGTAATGCAGGCAAGTTATCTGAAGCTCATGAAGTTATAAGACATATGGTGGAGAAGGGGCAATATACTCATCTTCTATCAAAAATTAAAAGATATAGGAGATGCTAAGGAGGTCAAGTACCAAAAATAGGAAAGATCCATTGTATCGTGTTAGTGAAATTGTGTTCATTGATGGAACTGTCTATATCTTTTCCATCCTATACTTCAGAAGCCATGTAAGCCCCAGTACAACCCAATTTTGATAATTTAGAAGTTGCAGTTTTGATTATAATGTTGTTATGATAGCTTCATTTTGTAGCAGATATGGCACTTTTTTCTTGTGGGCTTCTGAAAAACCAATATTCCGCCCCCCCTGGATCATTCTATGTTGCTGCTAGCTATATCAAAAGAAAGAATTGGTCAAAGAAGGTGAAATGATTGTTTATAATTGTGTGATTAAGTGGTAAATATAGAATCAAACTGAGAAAGATATACAAGGAAAGGGAAATATTTGATAATTTTGGTTCATGCACCTCATTGGGTTGCTAATTGCTCTCTCTGACACAGCTTTCTTTATCCGTCTTTATTAGTTAAGGGTGTTTTCTTGCCTATCTTTGCTCATTTTCACTTTACACCGTGTGATAGTTCTTGGGATATCTCTTGGTGTTGTTAGTCAGAGCACCTGATAGGTTTTCTAGTGAATGATTTTCCTTATATGAAAGGCAAAAGTTATGGCTTTGAATACATCCTTTTTTTTATAGGCAGCAGCTAAACAATATGTTGCCTGATATTGCTTTTACTTCTTGAAAGATTGAGGTATTCTTGTTAGTTGTTACCATTAAAGATCTTTTGAGTGTGCTGCAGCTACAGGTGTATATAAATTGGTATGAACCAGATAAGATATTTATTTAAAATTTTGGTTTATATTTCATTTTGAGCTTGAAATTATGTTTGAGTTTCAATTGAGCAGATTGATATTTTATACCTGTTTTATCATCGTTTAACTAATCTAGTGGAGCTTCAAATTCGTGGAACAAAAAGAAAAATGTTCAAGCTTGAGTTTTGCTAATAAATTTGAGTCCAAACAAGCCTTTACTGATAGCTTGATTTATTTTCCAATTCATTTCCATCAATGCTTTATGAAGTGCTGCTTTTGGAGTTGAACTGTGATCATATTTTTCAATTTATTTCCATCAATACTTTATGAAGTGCTTCTTTTGGAGTTGAACTGTGATCATATTTTGAGGAAGAGTATCTCTTATTTTTGATTCTCAATTCCCATGAAAATGAATACTGTGATTTACATTTCGAACAACCATGAATACAATGCCTATAAAATAACTTCCATCTTGAAAGTCATGTGGCATTTTATTATCTATGTAAATGGAAAATCAAATTTGTCTTCCTTTCTATTCACTTGAAAATTTTTCCGTGTCATTGATTTTATTCGCTTGAGCCATCCTTTTCTGGTAAAATTGGCTACGGCATATTGTATCGCAGTTAATTTCTTTCACTTATGATTGCACATATTGTGAATTTTTTTCATTAGCTTCTTTTAGCTCCATCTTCATGACTCTTAGAAAATTTATTTCATTTCTAATGATAAGACAAAGATTCTCCTAAAAAAATGCATATGGAAGAATATTTTTTCGATTGATCCCTCTTGTTGTTAATGGTCTTGTGTGTTTAAAAGGGCATGCCTTTTGATGTGTCTGGTGTTTCTCACGCACATTTTTATGTTTTCGAGAGCTCTAACGGAGATGTCCTGTCTGCATCGAATAATTTAATATTACGAGATGCTATTTCATACGTAATGTTTTTGACTAAAAGATGCATTCGTATTATAGCAGTCATGTAGTGCTGGACTGCTGGCTGGACAACATATTCTGCGTCACATTCATGCACATATTGACTAAAGATGAATTAAGATATACTTAATTTATCTGTCCAACATCTCTATATCAATAACGCCAGGGTGACCTCACGATTCACACTCAAAAGAGTCATATTGAAGCAATTCTTTTCGACCAACCATTTTATCCTCCGATAGCTCCAAAAGGGCACTGGTTGAAAAGGCCATAGGCATGACATTTTTGTTTGTTTATTCAACTTTTTTCCAGTCTTGGAATCTATGGGTAGATTTGTTAGATGGAAAATGACCCACAAGAATTTAGAACAGTGGAAGGGGAAACTCGGTAGGGGCCTTATTCCAAATGAGGCCAAGAAAAGGCATTTGGTTGTATAAGGTAGATTTTTACCTATTTCCAGATGTTTTCAGTTAAATTGTTATATTTAAATTGGTGGGTCCATAATTGTTAATAAAATAATTATGAGTTTAAATTCATTTGCAGCAGTAGTTTATAAATCAAATCACGTGATGGTGGATGAGTTTCATTCCTATCGACATTTTAATAGAATATAATAATAAATTTATTCTTTAAATAGTAATTATAACTCAAATTAAATATTTTACAAATACATAAAACTCGTATGATAGGTTTGCTTCGTTGGTTGCCAATCTCATGTCTTTTATTTATAAAAAATAAAAAAAACAAATTCTTATCATATTGCACAAGTTGGAGTTGGCAATGCCAGAATGCTAGAATCTTGGCCTCAATAAGGCCATGGGGTGACACTTCCAAAGAGGGAAAGCAGAACAATGATTAGTAAATTCTTGAAAACAAACTTATATAGCAATTTGTAACATTATGAAATTGAATATCATGTTGATCATATGCTCATGTTTGGAAATTTAAACACCCGGAAGAATTTATTTAGAAGGGTGATATGATACATTAGAAAATCCAAAAAAAAAGAAAAAAGAAAAAGATTTTACTGCCATGTAGTATGCTTCTTGATTACTTCTTTTCCTCAGGCTTCTTCTCCCCCTCTTTCTTTTCCTCTTTCTTCTCTTCCTTCTTCTCCTCTTTCTTTTCTTCTTTCTTCTCTTCCTTCTTTTCCTCCTTCTTCTCCTCCTTTGCTGGCCCAACTGAAATTATATCAACTTTCCCAACTTTCTTCAATTTCTTCACAACAGCAACTGCATCCATTTCTCCAATTACTGTCAGCTTCTGACTATTCAGATCAGCAGCAATTGAATCCACACCTGTTTTATACATATATATATTGCCATAGAATGAAATCAAATAAATCTTAGGAAAAGCCAATCTTTTTTCTGGATCTTGCATGAACGATACTTAAAAGAATCAGAAAGTTACCAAGAATATCAGCAGCTGCTTCTATGGCTTTCTGCTTTGTTTTCTCATCAGTCATAGTCAAAACCTTCAGCACCACCTTCTGTTATTTCATCCAAAAACAACCCCAAAATCAGGACAAGAAAGAAAATTAGAGAAATTATATCTGGGAACAAATGGGCATAGAGAAAATACCTGAGCCATTTGGAGGAGAGGAGGGAGAATGAATGAAGCTTGGAAAATGGGGTGGGATGGGACTTTGAAGGGATGTTATTTATATCTTTGGTTTGATTGTGGAAAATTGAAATTCTTGGGTGCCATTGTGCAAAGTTGCATGTTGGAAAGTCATAGATCTTTTCTTTTATTGTTATTTATATTAAGGGGGAAAAATGAGGGAGTTTGTAAACAAGCTGCCTTTTTTCTCCCCCTCCCCCCATTTTTTTTTATATTATTTAAATTGGGTATTGAAAATTATGTATAAGGAAGCCTTTAATGTTATCGGATTTGAGAGGTGGTAAAATAGGGAAAGAAAATCTATAATGAACTTTTCTTAAAATAGGGAAAGAAAATCTATAACGATTACTTATTTATTTTTGTAGTATTTTGGTAAAACAATGGTATCCCAATTTACACGTGGATATCATTGGCTTTGTTTTGTTTTAAATTTATTGTTTTTATTTTTGTAAAATTCAAAATAAATATTTTGTGTTTTGAAAATGTTTTTTTTAATATTATATACTCAATTTGATACTTATTAATTTTTCGTCATCATTTTCAATAATATTAATATAAGAATATATATAAAGCTTAATTTTGTTTAACAGAGGGAGTAATAATTGGAATTTGGACAGGTTTTCTTGGAACTATAATTACGTGAACAAGGAAAATTATTCCTTGTTGAGGTTGAAAGACTTGTCCTTTGCCCTTTCACGTTCTAAATGGAAACAAAAGTCTATTTAAAAACAGAAGAGGGAGATGTGGGAAAACTATTTTTTTGTAGTTTTTAAACATAATTTCCACTAAAAGGAAAAAAAAAAATACATAGAACGTTATTTTATTTTATTTTAACTTAATTCTTGATACTATCCTATTTGATTTTTAATTTCAAGCAGCTTTTTTTAACAAGGCTCTAAACATAATCTATTTCCATCAAGAATTATATTTGAAGGGGATATTTTGCGTATCATAAATATTTTATAGTCCTAATACAAGTGATAATTTTAGCAGTGCCCAAATATGTTATTATGTGAAAAATTCATTTAATTTTTATGAGTCAATTAATTGTAATATGAAGCTGTTTAATTGCCATCAAGAATTATGATAAACAGAGATACTTTAAGTGTAAAAAAAAAAGAAAAAAGAAAAAGAGGTTAATAAGCCATTTTAGTGTAGTATTCAACTCGTAATTGGAATCCCTTTCTAGCCTCTTTTTTGTTTGGATGGGCTAGAATGAATAGATCAAAAGCAAGTTGGCTTTAGTCCACACCTTGGAAAAGGCTTTTTCAGGTTGCTTTTCACATTTCAAGATTCCAAGTATCAAAAGTCGTAACCACATATTTCTTGATAATTAAAGTTGGGAAAATCTTCAACGTGTCTACTTCTCTCATTCAGGACCAAAATTAGATTAAAATAAGGTAAAGCTCAAATTTTAAGTTATATTTAAGAGAATACTAAATGAATTAGTTTTTTTTAGATAATGTAATATATACGAAAACAAGACTAAGAAATAAAAAACCTCATTTGAACATTTTGACGTACTCAATTGGTTGAGTTCTTCTTTCTTTTATCACTTAGAAGTCGTGAGCGGCAAAAATTTTATACGTGATTGAAGTGAAAAATCCTCATCAGATTTTGAATATTTATTAAATTTGGATATGATAATGATTAACAAAATTCCCATAAGATGTCATGTTAGATTTAAATATGAATTTTGATAATCAGATATGAATTCAAATATAATTGATTTGATTTAAATTCGACCTGTTGACATCGTTAAACATGCCAATATGGCTAGCCCAACAATGATAATAAATAAATAAACATATAAATAAAGTCCAAATAAACCAACCATGATACACAAATAAACATCATAAATCTTCCTCAAAGCATACTCCCATAAAGTTCAAAATTTGTGGGGGTGGGGGGAATTAGAGGGGACCAAATGCATATTTTTTCACATGATAGAGCATGCATGTGGATTATCATCGCTAAACAGGGAAGCCACCGCCTCGTCGGAGGCCACGGCCACCGAGTACACCGCCGGCGTGTGGAAGAAAGTGTGCACACTGGGCGCCGCCACATTTCTAGATGCTTCATAGTAATGGTTGATAATGTGAGTTGGGTACTTGTAGAATGAGGAGAAATATGAGTATCCTGGATACGGCCATGGCTCTGCGGCTTTTCCGGCGCGTTTGATGGCTTTGAGCACTTTCTTTTCCTCCAATGCGTAGCCCCTCACTGTGATCTTCTGCAGCTCCATGTCCACTTCTACCTCATCCACGTCTGAGATTGAATTTGTTGAAATGGGGATTTAAATTCTTCGGAAGTATAGTTGAAAGAAAATGAACTTGACAATGATACTTATTTAGTTTCTAATCTACATAATAAACTCTTATTTTTCAAAATTTGAAATGGCGATACATAAAAAACACTTTTATTGAGATCGATTTGAACGAAGTCATAGTTAAAAAAAAATTTACTAAAATAATTGAGTAAAATAAATATAATTGCTATGAATATGTGGTAATGAATGAAACAACTTCATATTAAAAAAGATTCTCTTGAAAAAGTAATTTTTTCTAATATGGTAGAATATGAAGAATTTTCAAAGGTCCAAAATTGCCTTTGAAAAAATTTGACATTGTCCAAATGTCGACAAACAGCATGAAATCTTTGACCCAGTTATTCCTAGATATGACGTAGTTCTTTGTCCTTCATGTTGGAATATCCGTCAACTCATTCCCCTGTTATAATAGGCTTGAAAAGAAGTGAAAAATTGAGGATGGCAGTTAATTGTTGCACAATTATTTATAATAAGATAAAATAAAAGATTTACATCTGTGAGAGATTAATTACTTCAGTGAATGACCTTCACACTTATGTACATGAAGTTCAAAATTTGGATTTTAACAAATTTTAATATGCATGTATGTATAGATAAAAGAAAAATCTATAATTTTAGTTGAATTATTGTCACACACTAGTATATGTGATGTTCGAAATTTAAATTTTAATAAATTTTTAATGTATATATATGTATAAATAAATAAAAAAATCTAAAAAATTCGGCAGATTCCCCGTTTAAAATAAGTCCACCAGTGAAGATTAGCGTGAGAGAGCAGAAGGGCAACGTGGTACATGAAGGGAGCCTAATGGGAGCAATTCTTGATATTAAACTCTGGGATAATGAAATAAATAAACAAAAAAGGCTAGTCTTGAAAAAGCCCTACAAGAAATTAAGCCCAATATGACATTCTAATTTAACATTTTCTCTCTCTTTTTTCAAATAATGTCATGTCTTTGACTAGGAAGAAAGAAAACCCAGAGAAAGAACTGACCTTTGAGCTTGAATAAAGCTTTCCTAAGCTTCCCAGCACACCCCTCACAGTCCAAGTTAGGAACTCTCACCTCCACCATCTGCAAATTAATTAAAACAACCTCAAATTCTCCAAAAACACACAAGAAATCACCCTATAATCACAAGATCACATGCAAATAAACAAATGCAGAGGAAAAGAGCGAGAATAACTTACAGACATCTTGGTACCAAAGTACAAGGAATTTAACACTTTTTCCCCCTTGTACAATGTGGGAAAGGGCTCAAAGATGAAAATGTGGAGAGCCCTTTTCTGTGTTTCTTTTTAGAGCCCTTCTCCCTTTGGGATTTTTTTGGGAGTGCCCCAAAGGCATTATGAAGGTTCTTAAGAAGAGAGCAAATGAGAATGCATTGGGTTTTGAACACAAGAAAGCACGCGTGGGCTGGGACAGCGTGATGACATTGATCCCCACCCCACAAAGCAAAATGAAACCCCATTTTCTTTTTTCTGCACTGTTTCCACAGAAGGAAAAACTGCTAGTGTATCAGCTTTACTGATGATGCTCTATTAGTGTACAGAAACACAAAGATCTTGCATAAGCTGACAACTGACTAGCATCTATATGTATATGTGTATGTGTGTGTGTATAGAGCTGGATTGTTGCATAAATTCATGAAACTAATTGGATCAAAAGTATCTATGTTTTGGTACTTGGTTTTTTTGCAAATTATTAGCATTCAGCTGTGTTTTCAAAATTGGATCGGACAATGAATTGGTAACATTATTGGTTACTGGTTCAACTGATTCCACAAGTGGTCAAACTGGTATGACGTCATAATAACACAATAATATATTTAATTTTATAAATATATATATAATATTTTAATATTACTAAAAAATAAAACTTTCAATTATATAAAAAGAATATTATTTGAAAAAATATTTAACTTACTTATTTTGTAGTACATTTTTTAGAAAATAATAATGTTTAAAAATTAGTCAACTATAAATTAATAAAAAATAATATTTCACATTAATTTAAATAATCATTCGTTTCATACTTCAACTCAAGTAAAAATAAATTATTCTATGCTAAATATTTGATATAATTTCAAAGAGATTAAACAAAACAAAATAATAAATTAAATATAAACATTCGTATATAACTACAACTTTATTAAATTTCAAAAAAATAAATTCATGTTTAAAAAAATTACATATCCAAAATTTTTAATCATCATCTTCAACATCATTTTCTCTTTTTTTTTAAAAAAAAATTAAAAATTTAAAAAAAAAATGAACGGTTGAATCAATCCGATTTTGACTGGTTCAACCAGTTTTTGATCGGTTTTGACCATTCTCGATTTTTATGGCTCAATTAGATCGAATTGGGCTCTAATTACCGGTTGGACCGATCGAAACGATCGATCCGATCCAATTTTCAAAACCTTGGGATTCAGGCATTAAGGGTACTAAGTATGGAAAATTTCCTCTTCATTTGGACTCAACTGTGGGGTGAAATTTCCCTTGTCTTGTGGAATAAAAAATTATAGACATTTAGGATCGTTGAATTGTTGTTGACAACCTTTCAACACTCAAATAAATAATATCGAATTCGATATCAAAGGCACAATGGATATCATAAAATGAGTTTATATATCACATTTCATAATATTATAAATCCAGTTATTATAGTATATAAGTGGTGATTTTCTTGATACGTATGACCTTATACTAAAACAATAAATTTTTTTTATGTCAATTTATAGACTTTTCATCATAAATGGGCAGTTCAGAATACGTGATTTGGATCTTCTATATCTAGTTAATTTGATTTTGAAGCAAATTCGGTTCTTGCAAAATTTTTGAAAAAATTCTTACATGCATTGAGTAGAATAATGCATATTCAAAATACATCTGCACAATATAGGTGGCACCCTATTGCATTTTAATTCTTACCATTGTCACGTCCGTTGCATGTAAAACTTGTTCCACATGTTGTATATAAATAACTACAGGTTCTCATGGTACTTTTGATGCAAAAATTCAATAAGATGAAAGGTTTTATATATATATTTTTTAACTCTTTTTTCTTCGGTATACCTTTTTAATATTTCCCTCTTTGTCATTTCAAAGTGGAAGAAAAGATGAATGCTCATTATAAGGTAAGGGCTTATTTGGGAGCATAATCATCAAAGACATGATGATGGTTCTTCTAATGATAACAATAATTCTACCAACTAACGGGCTTCCAATTAAATAATTAAAAAAAAAAAACAGAGGTCCCACAATTAATTTCAATTCAAATGTCCTAATGTGTAGCTCAATTTACTATTTTGGCCCCCGTTTCAATTTGAAGTTCCAAGAGAAGTTGGTGGCCTAGGACGCTTTTTAAGGTTTTATTCTTATATTTATTTTTTAAATTATTGTTGATTCTCTAATTATCTCCATGAAATCAAACCACTGTTTCATTCGTTAGTAGTGTGAAAATTGAAAATATTTTCTTTTTTGTAAAAAGATAAAAAAAATTCTAAACGAAGTTTGAAGCAATTACAGTTTAAAAATGCACAAATTTGAATTAATTTATTATCTTTTTATATCAAAGGTGAAATTTTGATCCAATAAAATCTTTTGTCCATGAATCATGAATAACCTTATTTTTGTAATTCAATAGTAATCGTTCTTTATTTCAAAAACACGTTTTTCTTTCTCGGCCAAACACCAGGATCACCACAAATCTCGGACAACGCTTGTCTGATGTCCGAGAAATATTTCTGTCGCATGGGAAGCGCAGTACAATGGCTTTTCAAAATTGTACTGTCACACCCTAATTTTTTCCAAAATTACAATTGAGGCAACTAATTTTCGCTTTTTATTCCCCCCCCCCCCCTCTTGTTTAGATGGCGTGGAGGACCAAAACTGACACCCGAATTCCCAAACCAACGGACAAAAAGAAAAGAAAAGAAACGAAAAAGAAAGGAAAACAAGAAAAGAAGAAAAAGGGTCTGAGAAAAAAACATCCCTTTACAGCAGGCAGAAAAAGTGACAGAATCTATACTTTGTGTAACCGAAATGCCCTTTTCCTTTCATTTCTTGATTATCATATTTTTTCGCCTTAAGATGAAAATGACTTGCACCTGGACAAGTGAGTTCTCTACAGTAGTGGGCTTATGCTCTGGGAAACCTGTGGCTGACTGGCTGTGGATATTGGATTTAAGGGGCTGATTTTGCATTTAATTGGGACAAAAGTTCTTCACATCATCCTATAAAATGCGGGAATCTTGTTCATCAAGTGCATTTCTAGCTTTTTGATGTGTGTTAATCTTGTTCTGTGAACCATGGAAATTTGGAAATAGCAGTTGTTGAATATATCGGTAATTGTATTTCTTGGCTGGCTCCAGTGATTTTGTTACATATAACGTGTTTGATGCTTTGATTGGAAATGTCAGTAAATAGGCACTTGTTATAAAGTTTGCAGAATTAGAAGAACTGAAGGGAGTAAAGGAAGAATTTTACATCAACTGTATGTAGGCATTTTCTTCCCATGGCTCTAGGCTTTGTGCTTTTCAAATGGCCTGAGTAGTATGATAATTTCTAATGAATCTAAATCTGTTTACTCAAACAAGACTTGCATGCATCAATAAGCTGTGTCATTAACCACAAAATGTATGAGAAAATTGTGTAGATGGACATATTTGTTAGCGAGTTTCTTGATTCGGGAAATGTTGTACTAGTGGATGACGCCCCCACTCTTTGTAGTGGGCTTCCCTTGTCCCTTTTGGGGGCACTTTCAAGCTTGAATTTCCCTCTTGAATTTAGCATTTGCCCTTTTCCACATCAATTACTAAAACAATGATCTCATTATTTGCTTATTCTAGCAAAACCACCATTTAGAGCCATCGTTAACCATTAGTCCTCAAGCTGTATTCTCAAAATCCCTATATTAATACTGAAATGCATGATAGTTTTGAAGCAAAAATGTATAGTTAGTTGCTTTTAAGATTGTGAGATGGTACTTAAATTTGAATATAGAAGCAGAATTTCCAGACCAGCTACTTAGAGTTAAAGGTCATGATTCCATTGAGGGGATTCGAGAATTCAGAGTACAATTTTTGAAGAGGGTTGAATAAGGTGTTGCCAGAGAGCATGTTGGGAAATCACAGGCATTTGACAAAATCAGTTTGGCATCAATTGACTTGGAATAAACCTCACACAAGATATTCAGTTGCCTTTTCTGTCTTCCTTCTGGTTATAGTTGCTTGCTTCTCCGCTTTGGTTCTTGAGAAAACTGTTTCAGTAAGTTTTCTCCAACTGATTTACTGGCCAAATATCAGTTTTGAGTTTAATTATCTTTTCATCTGACTAGTAGCCTTCTGTATGAAGGTAAACAAAGTGGTGCTAACTAGAATAACAGAAATCCCACTTGATTGTCCATTCAGCAATTAAACGAAAACATGTCCAACAAATTACTATCCATCATATTTCCCAAGAATCGAACCACAAATTTCATCAACTCCTCCATCATGCCATCAGATTAGTGATCTTCAGTGTGGGAGGGCATGCTGTCGGGCATTCTTCAGTTACTAAGAAGGTAAAGTGGAAAGGTGTCTGATTGGACTTGATGTTTGATTGTGTCGACCGGCCTGTTATCAAGTGGAGCGACTATGTGGGGCCGGATGCCTTGAACCTGCCACCTGTGTTTCAATATTGTGCGGATGATCAGATGCTGGAATCTGGATATTGTTTTTCCTGATTGGTCTTTTTGGGATCAGTGAGGAACTTCATTACTTTATAATCTTATGTTATTTAAGGGCTGAAATTAATATAAAGCCATGGGAACAAATGCTGGTTGAACTAATTGAAGCCAACAAAAGAGCAAGATGGATGGATAGAGAACCTTATGTCTTCTGGAAAGGCAGTCCTCAAGTGGCTGAGAAAAGAATGGAACTTCTCTAGTGTTATGTCTCTGATGAACAAGATTGGAATGCTCAAATTTATTCTCAGGAGAAGTTATTTATTATTTACCCTCCTCTAACATATAATATTTTTATTAGATATTAATCTGCAAAGGCTAACAAGCTATACTTGTGAGAGCTATCTTTCATGCAAATTACTTGATTTAGGCTCGAAAGAAAACGTAAAAATGCATGATCAACACATGAGAGCTATGATAATTAGATGTTTGGTTAAAATTCTTACAGGACTGAGTAAAAGAGTCATAAATTGGAAGGCTACAAACAATCAGACTTGGGCTAGCCGCTGCATCCATTGGCAATGGATCTATTGAACTCTACTGTTTTCTTTCCATATATGAAATTTAAGAAAAATGTATTCTTTTGAATATTTTACTACATACAGGTATAAAATATATTGAAGGATCTGCCTGCTCTGTCACTGAGAAATATATTCTTGCCTGTCATTCACTTACATCAATAGTCACCCAACTATTATGATTTCTTCAAGAGAAGTTTGATGTGCAACACTATTGGCCAATAAAGATAGAAGATATATGTCGATCTATTAAATTCGCTGTTGATCGGTGCAGTGGCCACAAGAAAACGGTGTATATATCATCTAATTTAAACCACTTCAAATGCTCTGTTTTAATACATGTTTCATTTCACATTCTATTCCATTTCATGTATAAATAGCAGGCATTCTAAATATTTTCTTAATACTCAAAGCTGTTGAGGTGTAAGCTGACGATACCTCAAAATGCAGTTGAACTTTGCTTAGAGGCAATGGCTTGCCCTGATCAGAGAAAAAATTCATGCTTGATTCTATGGTTATGGGTCCTATAGGGATGAGACCATGCTCGATGCCTCCTGCTGTCGAATGTTCTGCTCATAAACAATACCTTAATATAAAATCGTCTTCAATAAAGCAGGTCGAGTTGTAGGAACAGAAATACTGGGAGATGGCTCAAAATCAGCACAGTTAGATATATAGCTTGTGGTTACATTTCTTAGCCCCTTTTTTAGCTTCAAAATGCAGGTTGTGTATTCACTAGTTGATCTATTGTAGTCAAAGGAAAAATGATAAACAGAAAAGAGTAATTATGACCATCTAGAACTTGATAACTCTAATATATATGGACATAAGGAAATATTAAACAAACTAAAAAGTAAAAAACAAATTATTTTGTATATTAGCTATATGTTTACTTTGAGACTCACAGTTCATGATCCCAACATTTTGCTTATTGCCACTTCCATGAACCGAAAATAAGCTTCTCTCCAGCTCCTCTTGAAGATTAGAGCTCCAATGATCCCACAAAATCCTGTGGCAAAACCACTTATTGTAACTGCATAAAAATATACATCGTCAGCACTGTCTCCTTCGTCAGCTGCTCCCTGGTTCTCAACATCTCGGGATTTCGACTTTCCATCATCGGGACATTTCTTCAATAGTGGAGCTCCACAAAGCATGGGATTGCCATCATAAATTGAAGGGTCCTCAAGAGTTCGGAGTTGTTTACCTATTGGTATTTGTCCTGACAAATTATTATGTGACAAGTTCAAATGACTTAAAGAACTCAAATTCGACAAACTATGAGGGATCTTTCCAAATAATTTGTTGTTCGAAAGATCAAGAGATTCTAGTGACTGCAAGTTTCCAATCTTTTTAGGAATTTTTCCTGCCAGATGATTGTGCGACAAATTGAAACCAATCAGAGCAGAAAGATCTGTTAGCTCCGGAGGAATTTCTCCTTTTAGATTATTATTGGAAAGATCCAAATTGACCACATATATTGAAATTCTGATATACTCATGATCGACTCCTTTTATCACTTGATGCAACCTTTCGTAGTACGATTCATACGGGGAAAACGTGTTGCTATGTCCCTTGACCATGCCTGAGAAATTTCCAAAGCAGCGTGGAATTTTTCCTGTCAACTTATTATTAGAAAGATCCATTATTTGAAGTTTGGACAGCTGACAGAACACGAAAGGAATCGTGCCATAGAACTCATTGTTCCTTAATATAAGAAAACTCAAACTGAGGAAGTACTTTCCAATCCATTCAGGTAACTTTCCGGTTAATTTATTATGACCAACATCCAAAGCTATTAACTTTGTGCAATTCTTTAAAGTAAAGGGAAGTTGCCCTGTAAAATTATTTTTGTCCAAGTGTAACCACTGTAATGAGTAAGCTTCTCCAATGGAATTTGAAATAAAGCCTGAAAGCCCATTAGATGACAATCTCATGTCTTCTAAGTTTGTTAAGTTCCCCCAACAGTCAAGAAGATTGCCAGATAAATGGTTGTTTGAGAGATCCAGACTTTTCAAGGCTTGCATCTCACATAAAGAATCAGGCATTGGCCCCTCAATATGGTTGTCGGATAGATTTAGTTCGATCAAATTTACGTAATGAAGCCACTTCGGTAGGGTTCCTGAAATACCACAATTTAACATGTGCAGGTGAATGAGTGCCTTCTGCGTTTGAAGCCACTGTGGGAATTGACCTTCAATTTTGCTAGAATGTAGCAAAAGGGCTCTTAGTTGAAAAGGAGGGACCCAATCCCTTCCCATATTGAAGTTTATCAAGCTAGGCCCTACCCAAAGATATTGCAATTTTGAGAGCGTAGCAAAGTGAGCCTCGGACAGTGTACCGTTGAAGGAATTAAAAGATAAATGAATGCTCACAAGATTCGATAGTTGTCCCAAAGAAATTGGAATTTCCCCACTCAATTGATTACCGTTGACCCATAGATATCTCAAGGATCTCAATTTCCAAAGAGAGGTCGGAATAGGGCCACTAAATAGATTGGATGAAATGTCGAGATGATTTAATTGTTTGAATTCATCCAGAGCTTCAGGAACATGACCGTGAAATTCATTAGAACCCAAATTTAGTGTAACCAAATTTTGACTCCAACTGCATCCGGATAAGTTTTTAAAGAGTCCTGAGATCTCCCCATAAAATTGATTATCAGCGAGATTCAGTGATTCCAAGTGACATTTATCTGAGAGAAATTTAGTAATCCAATCTGTCTTGTGTTGAAGTGAGTTCTGAGCAAGGTTGAGATGGACAAGATCCCTTAATCTAAGAAAATGGGCTGGGCCATAAGAGTTATAAAAGTTGTTGGAAAGATCAAGGACTCTTAGTGAAGTCATGTTATGGAGAAAGCAAGGAAATTCCCCATCAAATGAGTTGGAGCTCAAATCCAAGTGTCGCATGTTAGGAAGAAGTGAAGAATTTACACAGGCATGGGGTAGATGTGTTCTATCAAGCCCGCTCGAAGACAGGCGTAATACTACTACAGATGGAAGCATTTTGAGTACCTGAAATAAATCTTTGGTTCGACTCAAGTCGACATAACTGATATCAAGATGCTTCAATGATGAAAGATTTGAAGCCCACATGAGACGATCGACTTTCAGATATAATCCTGAATCCCGTGAACTGAGATCAAGTATGCGCAGGCTTGAAATGTTGCCAAGATTGTGCGGAACAATACCGTTGAAGTTTGCAGATGAAAGATTAAGATATTGCAACTGCTTCATAGACCCAAGAAATGTCGGAATTGGGCTGAGCTGAAAATTGTTGCAGCTCAAATCTAGATAACTCAGATGCTTTAATTCCAACAGGGAAGAATCAAGTTGCTTGCTCAGCAACCTATTTTTGTCAAAATTTGGCTTAGTATTTCTGACATCCAGCTTTATAACATGTCCTGTGATTTTATCACATGTGACACCTTCCCAAGTGCAACAATTATTGGTTGAGCTCCATGATGACAATCTATTGGAAGGATCAACAAAGCTTGCTTTGAAATTTAGGAGAGCTTTCCTCTCCCCCGCATTGCAACTAAAAGTCGCATTATCCCCATCACAGCAAATTGCAGACTCCACAGAAAGGAGAAGGATGAAAAAGGAGATCTTCCACATATCTGACTCAAAGACCAGTTTCTCAAAGGGGAAGAAGAAGAAAATATAGGGTTACCACTTCTTCCAAAAAGAAGTAGATATATATAAAGCGCTACACACACTCAACACGATTTCACACAGTACTGTTCGACAATTAATTTGCTGGAGTTCACATTTGGCATTGGATGCATCACATGAAAGATTCCTACGGTTACACTGAAGAAAACGCAAGGAAAATTAACAAACCCAGTGATGATTGCGTGCTTCCTTTCAATTGTCTTTTATAGGATATTGCAGTTTCACATCACTAACATAAAGCTCACGCTTAAAATGCAAAGAAAACGCAAGGAACAACGGACATGAGATTTTCACTGCTCTTAGACATTCACACTGTTTGATTGAAGGATTTCCATAGGGAACATCAAAGAACATGTTAAGAAAAATATTTTTGATTGTTTGGTTAATAAAAAAATGCTTAAGAAAAGAAAATTTACGAAAAAATATAATGGATTTGAGATGGTGAAAAAAATGAGGGAAAAGTCCATTTGAGCTCTTTTTCCTTTTCCAACACATTCATCTTTCATTATTTTCTTCATTAATTTCTTCCACAACCAAACAAATTTGAAATTTTATGTTTCTTTACTTTTATTTTCCTTTTCCCTAATATTTTTCTTTCCGCATCAAATTCCTTAAACTAAACAAAATGTTAGTTTTCTTCCTACAATTCTTTAAGTTTTTCCACCTTTTAAATTTTATTGCAAAATATGTATCTCAACTAATCTATAATTTCCAACATAAAGCAAATAAATTTCCAACTCGAGTGCTTGCTGCTGGCTATACAATCCAATATTTTATATGATATGGTAATCATCTAAGTATATCTACTACTAATATTCTATTTTTTTCGGTGTTTTTTCTTTCTATTTCATATGATAAATAAATGTTAAGTGTACTAAATACATAGATATTTCATAAGATATATTTGTATAATTCGTGAAGTGAAATATATGATAAAATAATATTTGAAACAAATGATTTAGAACATTACTAGTGGGGGTTGAATTAGTGATTAGGGAAGTCTAATAATTAACTAGCACTATGTTTGGAAGGATTGTGATAAGGAAAAGAAAGTATTAGAAAAAAAGAAAAAAAATAATAAAATCTTAAATTTGTTGGTTGGTAAAGAAAATAATGAAAAAATGGATGAAAAAAAGAGAAGTGATAAATGTGTTGGAGAATAAGAGAGAGTTCAAATAGGCTTTTTCCTCGTTTTCTTCATTATTTTGTAAGAAAAATTCATTTTTCTCAGATATACTATATTTCTTTCTAAATTTTTTTTTTTAGTATTTTTCTTATCAATCGAACAATCAAAAATATTTTTCTTAATATTTTTTTTTCCTTATCAAAATTCATGAACCAAACATAGTGTTAGTGTTGGTCCCAAAAATAGGATTTTCATTAGAAATGGAGTTGACCAACGATGTTTAAACAAACCTTTTCAAAATGGCCGACTTCTCGAATTATTGGGCTTATTTCGAAGAATTACATTTTCTCATTTAAGTTTTAAAAAAATTAGAGGGGCATCTTGGATTATTTTTTTGAAAAAAAATGTGTTCAATTAAAAAATTTTCAATTTTAAAATTATGAAGGGATGTAGTTATTTAATGTAGTTTTCCATGCGAAATAAGGAATCGATAAATATAATATTGCTAGCATAAACTCATGCTATGCACAAATAATTTTTGTGGTCAATATTTATGCAAGAATTAAAATAACACATATTTCTTAGAACATATTTAATATAGATCATTTTTAAACTACACAAATTATTTAATACTTAAAATATAAGTATCTAGTTTAATATATAATCATCATCTTTTTAGTTTAAAGTATTTTTAAAATTCTAGAAGTCAAAAACTTTTATGTTATTCTTAATTGGGTTAAAATCTTTTTACACTTTATGAAATCTAAAATAGGCGGTTTATCTTTTTATGATAAAAAAAATATTGAAATATTATTTTATATTTTTAAATTGTAGCTAATTGCCTCCTTTCATATATTTAAATTGAATTTTATATTGTGAAGACAAAAAACCCCTTATATATATATATGAATATTTATAGTTATTTCA
>JACGDI010005738.1:253809-289514 GCA_014898725.1 Jacaranda copaia | reverse complement strand
CATGGGGATAGTGGCCGGCCACCGGCCGGTCGTCAGTTCCTTCCGGTGGTCGAGCCAAATGGGTTTATATGTATATATGTATATAATATATAATATATGTTATATAATATTGACAAAAATATTATAATATATATTATATATAATTATACATATATGAATGTATACATATTATAGATTTTATATATTTATTATAAATAATGAAATATTATTTCATCTAAAACCTTTATTTTATTCAAAAAAATTTATGATTGATATAAGTAAAAACATAATAGTTATTTTATATATAAAAATTTTTAAAAGTTCACATAAAAACACGTGGTTTCTTCACTTATCCTCTAAATGTGCTTTTTTGCATTGTTTTTAAAAACAGGTAGTGATTTTTTATTTTTTATTTTTTCACAGGAAGTTGTTCGCTTTTCTCATATTTCACATGCAGGTTAAATTAATTTTCCCCATTCTTCGCCTATCAACCGTGTGCTCTATCTTTTTCATCTGTTTTTATTTTCCAATAAGTATTTTTTAATTTTCCTTTATATAATATTTTGGCTTTTTGATAAGGTGCATAATCTTCCTCACAAACCTCTATCTATAAGAGAGGTTTTTTTGTTTTTTTAATAACTTATCACAAAATAATTTTTGAATTCATTATAAATAAATAAAATTTCATATTCTTTTAGTGCCTTCACATATTTTGAGTTATTAAATACTAAAATTTTGATAAATTAAAGTAATGTTTAATTTTTATTCATTTCACTTGAACACATTCTTATTTTTCTCAATATTTTAATTTTTATACCATAAATGTTCTTTAATTATATTTTGGGTTGCAATAACATTAATCTTTTATGTTTAATATAAGCTAATTAGAAGGAGAAATTTAGAATGTACAAAGAAAAACAAGGATAAAATGAACTATATGTTCATTCTTAACATTTTTATACATATAATTGGATTTTTGTATTATAAAACACAGATGGTTTAAATAAAAATGTAATAACAAAAGAAAAGTGCAACAATTAAATATTAATCTTTCAGATAAAATTAAAATTTACAAGAATAAACGAAAAGAAAATTGAATACCTGTTTTGTTGAGTTAAATTTATGTTGATTTTTATAAACTAAAAAATTAATGGGCATAATTACTATTAATATAGCAATCTTCATAATTTTTCTAAACAAATCAAGAAAGTTTTAAATAATATATACCAAAGAAATACTATATAATTGTTTTTAAGAGAGTTCGAATTGTACATATCTTTATATATATTCATGATTATGTATGTATGAATAAAAATAAAAACTAGATAATGGCTTTTAAATACTAGCATTCGGAAACTAAGACAAATTATAAAAATATTAAAATCAACGGATATGCCCCGCTGTACAAAAACTAGCTGAATAAAAAGAATTTTAAAAAGTTAAATAATTGAATCGATAACTGAATAAAACAATAAGAGATGTAAAATGATTTAAACAAAAATAAACTTTATCAATGGCTGAAAAGAAAAGAAAAACTAAAATAAGTTATGAAAATACTAAAATTAATGAATATCTCATCCTATAGAATTATAAAACTAAATTAGTGAAAATACTATTTAAAAATATAAAACAAAGTAAAAGAAATGAATTCATTACTCGAATTACAGAATATTGAGCATAAAGATATTATAAAATGTTTACAAATTGAAACAAAAATAAAGACTACATGATATATTATATCAATGGCTGAAGAAAAAAAGTGTAACTCTTAATGGAAAAATTTCTTCTATTTTGTAGAATATAAAAATGAGATAAATAGAAATGAAATTTAAAAAATGAACAACAAACCAAGTAAACAAATAAATAACTTAGAGAATGAACTAATGATACACATAAAGGGTTAGAAGGAAATATTCATACTAATCGAACAACTTTTATTGAAATGAGTAGTCAAATTGATCATCAAATTAATCGAACAAAATAACTAATAAAATTATCGATTCTTTGTTCGGTCCAATTTTCGAAACAGTGCTGCAAATATAGATTAAGTACTGTAGTTCCAAAAGAAGTAGCTATTTATACACTCAACACCACTTCCACAGATGGGATTGACCCTTTTAATTTGCTTAAGGTCCAGTTTGATGGGCTGCTGGAATATATTCACATTGAAATGTCATGCATCACATGAAAGATTCCTATCAACAGTCCCACTGAAGAAAACGCAATGAGAACACATCAAAACACATTCTATATGTATACCAAACCATTTCAAATTTACATACTGAAAAAGGAAATTATAACTCGATTTGCACAGCGAAAAGTGGATCAAACATACACGCTAGCTACGCATTTCAATTTTCTTTTAGAAATTAAGATTTAGAATTATTATTCAAAATATACTCAATTAATGTTTCACATGTTCCGTCGGTGGGAATTGGCATTGGCATTTCATCAGACCAAAAGATGCCTTAGTCCATATCAGAAAAAGGAATTACGTTTGTATTCAGACGTCTTTTTGAATTCTAACAGATTTTAAACTATGCCTGGTTTATACTTTGTTTGGCTTAGAGACTTTGGTGATAATTATAAAGAAAAATATTAGAGAAGAAAAAATAAAATCCGAGAAATATAAAATTTTAAGTTTGTTTAGTTCCTTAAAAAAAATGATAAGGATTAAAATATTGAGAATGGAGGTGATGAATGCATGTCAAAATAGTCAAATAATGTTTTTTTCCCCTTCCTTATCATTTTGTGGGGGAGAATTAATTTTCTCTAAGTATAATATTTTCTGTCAAGCTTTTTTTCCTTACCAATCACATGATCAAAATTATTTTTCTTTCCTCACCAAAATCTTTATATCAAGCGTAATATTAAAGATTTTGACGAGGGAAAAAAAGAAAATGCTAAGAAAAATAATTTTGATTGTCCGATTAGTAAGAAAAATACTAAAGAATAAAAAATTTGGTAGAAAATATAGTACATTAGGGGAAAAATTAAATATAATGTTTAGCCTTATTTTGAATTTTTTGGAGAAGATATTTTGAACAATGGGCTGGTAAAATGTAATGGCGCAAAGGTAAGAAGAATTAGAAACGTTGGCCCAAATAATATTTTTTCGGCTTTATCTCCGCCGTCTGCTTCCCCCTGATTCCCAACATTTGGGGATTTGGATTCTCCATTATTAGGGCATTTCTTCGACAATGGGGCCCCACAAAGCCCAGGATTCCCATTATAAATTGAAGGGTCATTAAAAGTTTAGAGTTGATATCCTGTGAGGATTTGTCCGAACAAATTACTGTGTGACGAATTTAAACAACTTAGAGAATTCAAATTTGACAAACAGTTTGGAATTTTTTCAAATAAATTGTTGCTTGAAAGATCAACAGATTCCAATGATTTCAAGTTTTCAATCTTTTTAGGAATTTTTTTCCCCAAAAGATTGTGAGACAGAATTAAGACCAATCATGGCAGAAAAATTTGTCAGCTCCAAAAGAATTTCTCTGTCTAAATTATCACTCCGAAGATTCAAATTGACTAGTTTGGTGTACTCTTGCTTCACTCCTTTCATCACTTGATGCAACCTTTCATTCAATAATTCATCCCAATACATAGTGTTGTGTTCGTCAACCATGCTCAAGAGATCGCCGAATCAAGGCAGAATCTTTCCTGCCAACTTCTTGTTAGCAAGGTCCATTGCTTGAAGTTTGGACAGTCGACAAAACGGATAAGGAATTGTGCCATAGACCTCATTATTCCTTAACAAAATTCAAATCCAAGAGATACTTTCCAATCCATTTTGGTAAATTTCCAATTAAGTTATTATCTCCAACATCAAAAACTTCTAAATTTGTGCAATTTTTCAAAGTAGAGGGAAGTTGGCCTGTAAAACTGTTACGTTCAAGTGTAACCACCACAATGAGCAAGCTCTGCCAATGGAATTTGAAATGAATCCTGAAAGCCCATTGGATGATAATCTCATGGCTGTTAGTTCTTGTAAGTTGGCCCAATAGTCTGTAAGATTGCCTGATAAGTGGTTTTCAGAGGGATCTAGAATTTGAAAAGCTTTCATTTCGCATAATGAATCGGGTATTGATCCCTTAATATGGTTGTTGGATAAATCTAAGTCAGTCAAATTTATGAAATGTAACCATTTTGGCAAAGTTCCTGAAATGCTACAATTTGACACATGCAAGGACATGAGTGCATTTTATGTTTCAAGCCATTGGGGAAACTGACCTTCAATTTTGCAAGATTCCATACTCAAATCTTTTAGTTGAAAAAGAGGCACCCAATCAAGCCCCAGGTGGAAGTTAATCATGGTAGAACTTAATTGAAGGTATTTTAACTTCGAGAGGGTAGCAAAGTGAGCCTCAGAAAGTGCATCATTGATGCAACTAAAATGTAAATCAATCCTCGCAAGATTTGATAGTTGTCCTAAAGAAACTGGAATTTCGCCACTCAGTTGATTATGATTAAGCCATAATTCTCTCACAGTACAAAAAAATATAATATTAGTGATAAAATAATGAATGACAAATTAAAAATTATCACTAATAACATGCACTGAGTGATAGTAGCTTTTATCTAGTCATTAATGATAATTTTTGAGCGATAAAATTTTTTATTTTATCATAAAATAATTTAATAGTGACAAAAATTAATATTTTAAATTGTTATCTTTAACAATTAGTGACAATAAAAATTGTCATTGTAATTGCTATAAAATTTTCATTGTCACCAAAGGTATGTCATTAATTATTTATAGTGACAATTTTAATACTATTTTTATCACTATTTGTCTTTAAAAATTATTAAAGTGACAAAATTTAATTTTTTGTCATCTAATATACATTGTTAGTGACAATTTTTGCATTGTTACTTATTATTTTGTTACAAATTTATCTTTTTTTTTTTTTATAGTGATCAAGGCTCTCAATTTCCCAAGAGATGTGGGAATAGGACCACTGAGTACATTATATGAAAGACACAGATAATTTTCTCCAAAGTCTTCAGGCAAAGGACCTTGATATTCATTAGAATCAAATCTAGTGTGTCCAATTTGCTAATCGAGCATCCAGATAAGTTTTTAAAGAGTCCTAAGATCTCCCATAATAAAACTCATTATTGTGTAGATGTAATGACTTCAAGTGACATTTATTAGAGAGGACTTTAGATATCAAATCTGCCTTGTGGTGAAGCAAGTTTCCTCCAAGGTTAAAATCGACAAGATTCCTTAAACGAGGAAGGTGAAGGTCAGAAGAGTTATAATGGTTGTTGGAAAGATCAAGAACTCTTAGTGAAGTCATATTGTGGAGAAAGCAAGGAAATTTCCCATCAAAAGAGTTGTTCAAATCTAGGTGTTGGATATTAGTAAGAAATGAAGAATTCACATAGGCATGGGGTAGATGTGTGTTATCAAGTCCACCTAGGCCTGTTAATGAGTGAGTTTTATCCTACCTAGCCCCCTAAAAAGTTTATAATACCCAGATTCATATCTATACCCATACCCATTAAAAAGAATATAATGGGTATGGTTGGGGTTTATATCCATGAGTTATCCATGGATTTATACCCAATAATTACCCATTATCCTAACACCCCAATCTAACCATTAACCTAAAAATTCTTATACCAAATTAAAAATAGACTAATGATAATTGTTTAATATATATAAGCATAATTAAAAATATTTATCTTTTTTGTACAATAATACATTTTTTTCAATAATTTATAGATCCTTGTTTTAATATAAAATATTTTATTCTATTCACACCATGCGCATTTTTTTTTTATCTCAATTTCCTTTAGTCAATTATTGTATTTAAAATCAATAGTATATGCTCATAAAATATGAGTCCACCGTCGCATCTAAGAAAATAATGATGAAAGATTAATCTATTTATCATAAAGTATGGCATATGGTTTAAAGTTTAAAGTGACATTTTAAATTTTTTATATTGAAAAATTATTTGAAAAAATAAAAAATAAAAAATTAAAGAGAAAAAAAATAATTAGAGAGAAAAATGTAAAAAAAGAAATTATGAAAGAAAGAAGAGCTATTTGACACTTATAATATCTTTTATCTACATAAAGAAAGGATTGGATCAAATTTAAATTATAAATACTTTTAAAAAAAGAAATAATTTTTTTTAAAAAATAGTGCTTAGTTAGTATATGATCAGACCAACAATACAAGAAAGTAGACTAATATATGATATCTTGCTCACCAATTTAGATTTTAGAAGGAAAAATAGTATCTTTTTGATTTTATTCATTTAGTATAATAAAATTAAAAATATTTAAATTAATTAAATATATATCCTAATTAAATGTCAATAATATTTTTTTGTTATCATATACTAGAAGAATTTGTTAATACAAAAAAAAATCAATATATTAAAAAATTATATTCTAGAAGTTAGACCTAATTGGTATTGAGTTATATAGGGTAGGGCATAAGGTCTCACTATATGGGTATTTCAGAGTAGGGTAAAATATAGAGTTCTATCATTTGGGTATTTTAGGGTAGGGGCATGGATAGGGTGAAACCCTACCCATTGATAGGCCTAATTCCACCCCATGATAGGCGTAACACTGCTATAGATGGAAGTATATTGGTACTTGAAATAAATCTTTAGTTCGGCTCAAGTTGGCAAAACTCATATCAAGATGTCCAAGTGACATGTGGATAGAGAGATGGGTCAAAGATTTAGCTTGTCTATTACTGAATTTAACTTGGCATTTGGTTTTATCACACTTGATTATGCACACTTTGATGAATATTTAAATAGTAGATGTGATTTTAATGTTGAGTTTGAGCCTCACATACTTTACAAATCTTTGACTCAGAACATCGCTGTCTTCGCTCCTAGCAAATCCAAAGACATCTTTCTTGTCG
The DNA here is from genome assembly GCA_014898725.1 of Jacaranda copaia. Taxonomy (NCBI): domain Eukaryota; kingdom Viridiplantae; phylum Streptophyta; class Magnoliopsida; order Lamiales; family Bignoniaceae; genus Jacaranda; species Jacaranda copaia. Next base: position 282,637 of record JACGDI010005738.1, on the reverse strand, counting down.
ATGCTGCTTTGAAATATGTTCATTGTTTTCTTACATTTTCTTTTTTGGGTAGGAAGGATTCTGCTGGTGTACTGTCAAAAGCTGAATTTTATTTTCTGTGGTGCATACTTAACAATGTCAAAGTTAATCTTAGGTGTTTGTTGACTACTCAGTTTGCAAATGTCTTGGCTAATAAACATGCATTAATCTTCGGGTCATTTATCACATATGTGGCCCTACATGAGCACTTGATCAGTCTTGATGATAACAACTTATATATTGCTTGTGATATGTTGCTTTTGGATTTGAATTGTTTAGAAGGGATGAGCTTACTTGGCTAATGGAATGGTGTGCTTTATTTTTGTCCTCCAAGGCCCATTATGCCACGAAAGCGTCGGATCATTGATGATGATGAAGAGTAATCTTATCCACCTTTGCTGTAGTTGAATCACAGACACATGACGACGATCTTTATGCTCTTCATCGCCAGCTTTCATGCATAGGGACCAATCTCATGGACTATTTCACTCATATTGGTTTCATATGCAAGCCTCATCTCCTCAAGGGAGTCCCTCTTCCACCTTTCTTACACATTTACATCCTTATTTTGAAACATTGAGGCTAATGTTTGGCTTAAGTGTGGGGTGCAAAAATTTGAATTCATGATTTAATTTTATTTTAAATATGCATGAAATGGCTTTTTATTCTTCTTATTTGCTTCCAAAGTGTGCTTTAGTTCTTGATTTGTTAATTTTTCTCATAGACCTTTTGCCTCTTTTTGATGCACGTCCCTGAGGTAATACGTAAATAAATAGGTTGCATTACAACAAATTGTAAGAATGACATGAATAGTTGAATCCTTATTTATTGCACTTTGACTTGTTGCCTTGTTAGTTGATTTGTATAAAAGATGTACGAGGGAATTAATACATATCACCCTTAATAATTGTCATGCATAGCAGGTTAACTTTTCTAGAACTTGCTTTGATGAGCATATTTGGGTTGAATTGTTGAGTTGAATATACTAAGATGATGATGGTGACTAGGTTTGACCATTTAGCCCATTTCAAAAAAGGAAAAAAAAAAGAGAAAGGGAGAAGGAAAAGTGCACTAGCTTGATTACTTCACTAATCACTCAAATAAAGTGATTATGAGTAGGGATAATAACCATCTAGGTTTGTGACCGATTGAGTAACCGGGTGCATTCATTATCAATGTTTGTATTCATGTAAAAAGATTGGATGACATTTCGGACAAATTGGGGCTAGCTGAGTAACCAAGTGCATTTATCACCAGTGTTTGTATTAGCATAAAAAGGTTGGTCCACATGCTGAATTTAGTGCAAAAAAGGAGATCAAATAAGGTCTTTCCTTTCATCCTTTATGTTTTCTAACATTCAACTTGCTATGTCTCCCTAAATATGTGATATCATTGCATGTTTTTGATAGCTGACCTTCTACATCTTGGCTAAAAATGAACTGAGTGAAGAAGTGTTAAATCCCTTTTATATTTTGAGTTTGACGAGATTGCTAGGGTGGTAGGTTATTTGTGTGACTTATTAGGGCATTTTCTATGAAGTGCATATTCCTACTCTTTTCTTGATTCAACCTTCCAAAATATGATAATTTTAACTATATTAGGGACAAGTTGAGAAATAGGAAGAAGGGATTGCGAGAAAGGTGGATAAATTGAGGCTATTGTATGCTTGAGGACAATCATTATCTAAGTGTGGGGGAATTTGTTAAGTTGCATATTTGTCACTTAATTTGTATAATTTTTCCTTTACAGTTAATAGCAAAAATGCTTAATTATTGGATTTTAACTTTCATTTTATGTTTCATGAAGCAAATTGAAGAATCAAGCTAAATGCAGCTAAAAATCGAGTATTTAACATGTTTGGAGCAAAAATCGCACTCTTGAAGAGCTGAGGAATGGAAAAAGGAAATAATTCAAGTACAGACGTGTCTTTCTTCCCAAGACTCTGTGCAAATTCAATTAAGAAGCATTCAACCCCTCTTGGCAATTGTATATTTTTGGAATATTTTAATTTTTATTTCTTTAATTAAGAGAATTTAGGTCTCCTTATTCTAGTAGGACTCTTAATTAGTTTCCTAGTTACATTAATTAGGAGTAGCAGGCTATAAATATGGAACCAAGGATCTTTTCATCCTTCATCTTTTATTAAGTATATTTGAATTTTCTACGGTTTTGTCTCAAGCATAAGTTGCTAAACTCTCGTTCTAGCCTAAGGGATTATCAAAGTTTGTTTGGGTTCTTTAATATTTGTGAGATCTTATTATTTAGTTTGTATTTCTTATTTCTTGGGTATTTATTTATCTTTTGTATTCATTGCGAATATTCATGTTTATTGAATTTAGGGTGCAAATTTGATAGCTTAGAATATTTATTTTTCCATTTAGAACTTTAAATCTGTAATTATTTAGTTGTTCTAATGCTTGTGGCAAATGACATAGTTATATGTAGGAAGATGCATAATTTATGTTATGGAGATAAATGATCTAGTCTAAATAAACCCCACTTGTGTGTGTTTGTTGGTTAGGGTTGGGTCTCTCTAGTTTATAATGCTCTTGGTAAATCAAAACCTACAAGTGTTTCCTTTGGCTTGTTTTAAGGGTGAACAAAATTATCTATTAACTAAAAAATCGATTAATTGACTGAATCGAAATTGAATTCACCGAACCAATTTGTCCAATTGATTTTTGGTTTGGTTAATGGTTAATTTTTTATAAGTTTTCAATTTTTAGTTCGGTTTGGTTAATTTTCATAGAAAATTGGTTAAAAAACTAATTTAATCGAATTTTTCATAATAGAAAGCTTATGTACTCTACATCACCACTAATTTTACTTGATTTCATGATGTTTGTTGCCGTTCCATGCATCTATAACTATGTTAACTTTATGGTTGATATTACGAGATAATCTTGATCAACTATATACATATAGAGTCTGGTACACTTTATAAACTTCCACTTATTTGAGAAATTTTTCTTGGACCATTATTTGCAATAAAAAAAATATTGAAGGTCGTTGCATTAGATTGCTTGGATGGAGCCACACTAATATAATTCTTTTGAATAATGATGTTGAGAAAAAACTTTAAATAAGAAGTGGTTAATTATCCAAACCAAACAGAATTTTTTCAGTTAATTTTACTAGTTAACCAAAAATTTTGGTATGGTAAATGGTTACCAATTTTTTTTCCATTTTGGTTAATTAATTGATTGGTTCGGTCAGTAAATTTACCGAACCAACTAATGCCTACCCCTAGTTGTTTAATGGAAAGGGAAATAACTAACGAGTTTCTTTTAGTTATCGAGATAGTACGAAAAGAATGGTTATTAGGGCGTTTAGAGTAATTATAACTAGTTTATTCAAGAATAGGGAATTTATCTTTACATCGATGATCAAATTTGTGAACCAAACTGAGATTTTACCTTAGGTTAGATTTCATCCTTATTGATTTCTTATTTTATTCATTTTACTTTTGAAATTCTAAGTTGTCCATTTCATGAAACTCTCCCTTGTTTTGTGTTTTATTTAATAAGTTTAAAAGAAATAAAATTTATCAATCCCTATGGCATAAGACCCTACTCAAGAGTAGGAATTTATTTTTGTTGGATTTGACACCCAACAAATATCTTAATAGAAAATCATTTTCAATAAAGCAGATTGAGTTTTGGGAAGAAAAATACTGCAAGGGAGTCCAGAATTAGCAGAGTTAGTATATAATATAGCTTATGGTTCCATTTTTCAGCATTCCTTTAGTTTATACGTTGTAAATGATCACTGGATAAACGTAATTATAGTAATTTGTTTGGAAAAAGAAGTTGAGGATGCTGTAATATATAATTATATAGATTTGAAGTTTTTTTAAAAAAATGCTGTAATCTTGAATGAACATTTAGAAATTGGTAATTCTAATATATAAAAGAGCAGATAAACACTTAATTCCCTCACCATCTATTTGTATGCTGAAAATTTTCCTTTATAGAGTATAGTTTTCTGCTTAAAGGAAACAAATCTTTGCTTTAAAATTTATGTTCATCATGATCATGGAAATTTTTTGAATTTTGAAAATTTTATAATGCTTTTTGTGCGTATTGCTTCGAGAAGAGCTTTGAAAAGTGGAATCCGAATCCTCCATGCATGGTAACTGAAAGGGATAATGTTATTTATAAAAGCTAAGAGCAATGAGAAGAGTAGCTATTCCTCACATATATAATATGTAAGGCTGCAATGTATAACTTGAACCCACAAATTGCAGCTTATGATTACACAAGGAAGTACCACACAAACAAAAACAGAAAATAAGAAGACATATTTTGTCCATTAGCTATATATATATTACTTGGAAACTCACACAGTTTATGACCTCAGGATTTTGCAAATTACCTTTTCTATAAACTGGAAATAAGCTTGCCTCCAGCTCCTCCTGAAAACCAAAACTCCAATGACACCCCAAAATCCTGTGGCGAAACCACTTATTACAACTCCACAAAAGTATATCTTTTCAGCTTTGTCTCCTCCATCTGCTTCTCCTTGATTCTCAACATTTGGGGATTTGGTTTCTCTATCATCTTGACATTTCTTTAGTAATGGAGCTCCACAGAGTTCAGGGTTGCCATCATAAATTGAAGGGTCATTAAGAGTTTGGAGTTGATTCCCCGTTGGGATTTGTCCGGACAAATTATTGTGGGACAAGTTCAAATGACTAAGAGAGTTCAAATCCGACAAACTATCTGGGATTTTCCCAAGTAAATTGTTGCTCGAAAGATCAAGAGATTCCAATGACTCCAAGCCTCCAAACTTCTCAGGAATTTTTCCTCCCAATTGATTGTGTGACAAGTTGAGTCCAATTAAGGCAGATAGATTTGTCAGCTCAGAAGGAATTTCTCCATCTAGATTATTGTTAGAAAGATCCAAGTTGACAACAAACATTGCATTTGTGGTGTACTCCCGCTCCACTCCTTTCATCACTTGATGGAACCATAGATAATACCAATCGAAATCCAGAAATATATTATTGCTATGTCCCTTGATCATGCCTATGAAATTGCCAATGCAGGGTGGTAGCTTTCCTATCAATTTATTGTCAGCAAGGTCCATTACTTGAAGTTTGGATAGTTGACAAAAGGCAAAAGGAATCGTGCCATGGAACTCATTATTCCTTAATATAAGAAAACTCATACCCTGGAGGTACTTTCCAATCCATTCAGGTAATTTTCCAGTTAACTTATTATCACCAACATCCAAAGCTATTAACCTTGTGCAATTTCTTAAAGTAGAGGGAAGTTGTCCTATGAAACTATTGTTGTTCAAGTGTAACCAATTCAAAGAGTAAGCTCCGCCAATGGAATTTGAAATGAACCCTGAAAATCCATTGGATGACAACCGTATGACTTCTAGTTTCTGTAAGTTTGGCCAACAGTCAGGAAGATTGCCAGATAAATGATTTTTGGAGAGATCTAGACTTCGCAAAAGTGTCATTTCACATAGTGAATCAGGTATTGATCCATTGATATGGTTGTCAGATAGATCTAATTCAGTCAAATTTACGAAATAAAACCATTTTGGCAAAGTTCCTGAAATTTTACAATTCGGCATACGCAGGGACATGAGTGCCTTCTGGGTTTGAAACCATTGTGGAAGCTCACCTTCAATTTTGCAAGATGCCATATTCAGTTCTTCTAGTTGAAAAGGAGGCACCCAATCAGATTCCATACCGAAACTGATCGAGTTATGCTCTAATCGAAGGATTTTTAACTTTGAGAGCCTAGCAAGGTGAGCATCAGAAAGTGTATCATTGAATGAATTAAAGTTTAAGAAAATGGTATCAAGATTTGAAAGTTGTCCTAAAGAAATTGGAATTTTGCCACTCAATTGATTACTAAGAAGCCGCAAAACTCTCAAGGCTGTCAATTTCCCAAGAGTTGTAGGAATAGGACCACTAAGTTTATTATTGGAAAGATCCAGATAATTTAATTGCTTTAATTCACCCAGCTCTTCAGGTAACTGACCATGAAACTTATTAAAACCCAAATCTAGTCTCTTCAATTTAGGAGTCCAACATCCAGATAGGTTTTTGAAGAGTCCTGAGATCTCCCCATAAAACTGATTACCGACCAGATTCAATGATTCCAATTGGCATTTATCTGAGAGGAATTCAGAGATCCAATCTGCCCCGTAGTGAAGTGAGTTCCCATCAAGTTTGAGATGGACAAGATTCCTTAATCTAAGAAGATGAGAGTCAGAAGAGTTATATCTGTTGTAGGAAAGATCGAGGACTCTTAATGAAGTCATATTATGGAGAAAACAAGGAAATTCCCCATCAAATGAGTTCCAGCTCAAATCTAATTCTTGAATATTAGCAGGAACTGAAGAATTCACATAGGCATGGGGTAGATGACTGTTATCAAGTCCACTATAAGATAGGCGTAACACTACTATAGAAGGAAGCATGTTGAGTACCTGAACTAAATCTTTAGTTTGACTCAAGTTGACTCCACTCATACCAAGCTGCTCCAGCGATGGAAGATTTGAAACCCACATGAGATCATCGACTTTCAGAATTCCTGGAGGCCATGAACTGAGATCAAGTGTGTGCAAGCTTGAAAGGTTGCCAAGTTGGTGTGGAACAACACCTCTAAAATTTGATATGGAGAGATTAAGATACTGCAGCTGCTTCATTGAACCAAGAAATGCAGGAATTGGGCTGAGTTGAAAGTCATTCAAACTCAAGTCTAGGTAGCTCAAATACTTCAATTCCAACAGGGAAGAATCGAGTTGATTACTTGGCAATCTATTACCGGAGCTTGAGTTATATAAATTTGCCTCAACATTTTTGAGATCAAGCTTAACAATATGTCCAGTGATTTTGTCACACCCAACGCCTTGCCAAGAACAACAATCTATGGTTGATCTCCATGATGACAATCTATTGAAAGGATCTGTAAAGCTTGCTCTGAACTTTAGGAGAGCTTTCCTCTCCCCTGCTTTGCATCCAAAAGTTGTGTTTTTCCCACAACAGCAAATTGCAAACTCCATAATAATTAAGAAGATGATGAAATGGAGAATGGGAGAAGACATCTTGCTCATATTAGAAACAGTATATGTATATATATATATATATATCAAAGGAAACAAAAGAGAAAAATATCAAATTCTGCAGCAGTGATTAATGTATAAGAACACCTTCTAAAGATATAGCTATATTATATATAACTAGCAATCATTATTGTTTACGTACGTAGGGCCACATACTATTATTAGTCATGCCCTAATTTTAGAATTAATCAACCAATAAATTCGAAACTGATTGGCACCTTTATGCTTAAGGTCAAGTCTAGTAAGCTAGAATTGACGTTGACTTTTCATTGCACTAAAAGATACTCTAGTCTAGAACTTGTGAGAAGGCAAAGAAAGAGTTGAATCAAATATTATATTAAATATGTAATAGATGTGTTAAGTCTATTCAAATTTTATATTGGAAACTAAAGAAGTAGTAGTTTTTGACCTATTTGCTACCGGGCAATAATTTTAGATTTAAGATTTTATTTTGTTTAACTTTAGTCATAATTTAGATATTTGACATTTTCTTATTGATATCATACATATAACACAAAATATTTAATTTAAAAAATAATATAAATATTATTGAATACAATTTAATTATTGAAATAAATGAAACATAAGATATTTCATAAAAATATATGTGTCATAAAATTAAATGCTCTTGAACTTGTATCATTTTCTACAATTTTTTTTCTCCATATTTTCATGTACAATGAGCTACTTACAATCATGTCGTAATGGTAGAATTAATCAATTAATAAATTCCACACCGATAGCCACATTTATAGTTAAGGTCAAGTTTAATTGATGTGCTGGAGTTAAAATTGACTTTGCATTGCACTGAATGATACTCCAGAAGACAATAATTTATTAATGGAGATCAAGAAAATAAATACTAATATTTTGGTTACTCAAATGATATCTTGTGATTAGAAAAATATTGTTATTATATTAAAAAATATTTTAGAAGTTTTAGCACATGCAACGAATGTGCCAAGTTGCTAAACTCACGAACTAATTACTTTAGTAGTTTTTTTTTTTAATAAGAAAATTCTGTAGTAGTTGAAGTATACTTAAGAAGACTTTCCAAAGATGTACCTATATACAACTAGTGATCATTGTTGTTTATGTACAATTGCATACAACCATTAATCATATGTCTTAATCGTAAAATTAATCAACCAATACTGATTAGCTTGGACTGGACTAAGGCCTTTGTGCTTAAGGTCAAGTTTGGTAGGCTAGATTAATTGACATTGCATTGATTGTTGTTGACATTGACTTTGACTTACATATTTTGTGTTCCTTCAAATACATAATAGGTAGATAAGTTAAATATTATAATTAAGATGTTGAAAATAGTTAAAAATTAAGGAAGTAAATATTGGTATATATTTTAATGCTTTAAATAACATCTTGTGGTTAGGGATGATGAATAACAATCAAATTATGAAAATTAATTAAATGAAACCAATTTATTAAATGATTAAAGTTAATACTGATCAAGATCATAATTTTGAAGTAAATTGAATTGTTAATTCAATCTTTGAAATTTTAATTTTAAGTCTTTTTTTTAATTTTTAAAGAAAAGAATCAAACGATATACAATATGTGTGTGTGTATATATATATTTGCAAAAATATTGATTAATAAAATTATTAGAACAACAAATGTTTATAACTAACTTTGTAACTAAATTATTGTGACAAGAAATTGCACGGAAATATTTTATTTTAGTCACAAAATATTTCTTGCATTTACATGCACTACATGAAAAAGATAAATTAGTGATAAAAGAGTAAGTAACAGTATAAACGTTGTTATTAATTATGTATATTAAATGATAAAAGATTTAGTTTTATCACCTTAATGATTTTTACAAATTAAATAGTGAAATAATCATATTTAATTTATCACTGTAAACAATTAGTGACATACTTATGGTGACAATAAAAATCTTGTCACAAATTATAGTAACAATTTTTATTGTTATTAGGTTGTCGCTATATGGGTGCTACTAATTATTAATAGGAACAATTTAAAATATCAATTTTTATCAATATTGATTCATATGGTGATAAAATAAAAGTTATTATTACTTAAAAATTATTTTTAGTGATAAAATAAAAGCTATTGTCATTTAATACATGTTATTAGTGACATCTTTTACTTTGCCACTTGTTATTTTATCACTTATGTTATATTTTTTTATAGTGACCATTTGTACCTTGTAAAATCTCTTTGTATATCCACAAGCCACATTTGATTGTTTGACGTGATTGGGCATGACATATGTGTGTGTGTGTATATATATATGAATGGGATAAGTATGCTAAATTGTGTGAGAATACAAAGTAATATCATGTTTGATTGAATATGATACTAACATTGATATCCCAATCATTGAATATGATACTAACATTGATATCCCAATCTAAAAGCATTTTTATTGTAAAATTATTTATGGTTGATGATGTAGAAAAAATGTATAAAATACTTGAAATAACCTTATATTTTAGTGTCTTACATAAAATACTCCAATATAAACAAAGGTTAGAGTCATTTAATCCAAAAACTCATTTGGCAATTTCTATTGAAACAGCAGCTATGTGAAAGACACTATTTGAAAATAAGGATGGATGGAGTCATGAAATTTTTTGATACAATGAATCAAAAAATTTTAAAAAAAAGTATATATTCATTAAAATATGTCTACTTCTTATTTATACTATGATACTAGTATGTGCTCCATGCTATGCACAAATTAGATTAATTAAAATTAAAAATATAATTTTTATTTATTTATTTTGATTTCATGTAAAAATGAATTTAATTCATGATATATTTTTTATTAATGTACATGGTACCAAAAATCGACTTTGATTGTTGAATAATCAACGACACTTCTGCTTCTATTGTAACACAAGATTCTTCTTTTTATGGAAAAAGTCCATATCAATAATTATGATTTTGATTACGGACGATTCCTATCTTCATTTACAGCAAAATATTTTCTTTGTACCTTGGTATCTATTAGGCCCATACAGGCAAATGATAATCAATTCCACAAACATATTTCACAATTAATTTATAAATCATTGGAATTCTTGTGAAATATTGCGAAGTGGTAAATATATAATAATTTTGATTCTAGCCATTTGGAGGTTCGAATCTTCGTTCCAGCGGATATCTATTTTTTATGCTCAATTATCCCCATAGAAAGAAATATTGGACTTGTTGGTTGTACTATTCATGCCTTGTCCAGGAATTAAAAATTTTCCACAAAATCATAATGCACGACGTCAATGGTAATAAAAAGTCATATTCATCGTTACGTCTATGAAAATATAATATAAAAATGCAAAAAGATGCATTTTTTTGTAACGAAAAATAAAAATAAAAAGAACTCAACAAAATTTAACGCCTCTTAAACAAAATAATAAAAAATATGACGCTTGAAAACAATTAAAAAATGATGAACACTATTGAAAGAAACTTAGCTCAAATAAAATATGAAAATTGTGTTAAATTGCTTTAAAAAATAAGTATTTTACATATGAAGCCCATATGAGATCATCTACTTTTGGAAGATTTCCGGCAGGTTCCGAGTGGAGATCAAGCATGGCGCAGGCTCGAAAGGTTGCCAAGATGGTGTGGAAAATATATCTAAAGAAAATATATACCTTTTTACAAATATTTTGAAATAACAAACATTTCTCTCAGTGGGTAGATAAACCACATATGGGTATTAATGAACCACTTGTCAATTGGCCGAGCCCACGAGACCACTTGTCAAATGGCCTATAATGGCTTTTATCCAATCAAGATGTGTATGAAATGATAATTTAAAAGCCTTGGAGAGTGGACGTGCTTGACGGAATACCATTCAACTAATACAGTTAATTATCAAATAACCAATGAATATTAAAAGGATGATATATACAATTAATGTTATTACACACGATGAAAGAAACAATGAAGAATATATTTGTTTTTTAAATATCACAATAGATTATACCTATATATTTCTTTATAGTGGTCTAAAGTTAACAATAAAATCTGCACCATTTTTTTTCATAATCTTGTATATTAGATAATATTTTGATCTGATTGAACCTTTATATTTAGCGATAGATTTATTTTTTCTTTAGAGAGCACTCTATCCTTTTCTTTTCTTTTGTTAATATTATGAAGGGGATTTGACATTCACTCCTACCCTGAACATTGATATAGAAAAATTGGTATATCGAGATTTTTACATTCAAAAAGCAGTAAATCCGTTCATTTAGACTTGAAAAAGGTTAAAATGCATGACAATTTGATGTTTGGTAAAAATGCTTACAGGATTGGAGAAAAGAGTCCCAGAAAGTCTGCAAACAATTACACTTGGTTAGCCAAAGCCGGCACAACACAATTGGCCAATAAAGATAGAAGATAAATTAAATTCAGATCTATTAAATTTGCTGTTGATTGGTGCAATTGCTATTAGGTAAAGGTGCATATATCTTCTAACTTGTCCTCTTCTCATTGAGTTTCTCTTTCCCTTTGTGAATATAGGGTCAAGAAATTGGGAGGGCAGCGATCAATTTGATCCAAAATGATCAGAAGATGGTTAATTTTGTGTATGATTACATGTTATATTGGCTAAGTAAATACTCAAAGCCTTTGAGATATAAGATGACAATACCTTAAAATGCAGCTAGACTTTGCTCAGAGTCAATTAATGGTTCGTCCTGCAGAAGGTTTGGAGAAACAAATTATGCTCGATTCCATGATTATGGGTCCCAAAGAGATGAGTCCATACTCTATAAAATTACAAAGGATAGAACTTTTTGTAAAGATAACTTAATCTTGCATGAATATTTAGCACTTGGTAAGTCTAATATATAATGGAGCAGGTAGACACTTCCCTTATCATGATATTTTTATACGACGGAAATTTTCTTTCACTAAATGTTTTCTGCTTAGAGGAAATATGGTGGTCATGAAAACTTTTCAAGTTCAGAAAATTGCACACTGTTTTATACATATTGCTTCAAGCAGAGAGCTTTAGGAATGTGGAATTCAAAACCCTCCATGCATGGTAACTAAAGAGTACTATTATTTATAAAACTTTAGACTAAAGAGAAGAGTAGCTAGTGCTCACAAGTAATACGAATACAATATCTGAGGCTGCAATACATGACTTAAACCACAAATTCAACTTGTAATAACACAAGGAAATACCATGCAAATTGAAAAAGATAAAAAAGGTAAACGTTTCGCCAATTAGCTATATCTTCTTATTACTTGGAAGCTCACACAATTATGGCCCCAACACTTTGCGAATCATCTTTTCTATAAACTGGAAATAAAGGTGCCTCCAACTTCTCATGAAAATCAGAACTCCAATGATCCCCCAAAATCCCGTGGCAAAACCACTTATCACAACTCCATAAAAGTATATTTTTTCAGCTTTGTCTCCTTCATTTGTTTCTCCTTGATTCTCAACATTTGTGGATTTGGTTTCTCCATCATCTTGACATTTCTTCAGTAATGGAGCTCCACAGAGTCCAGGGTTCCCATCATAAACTGAAGGGTCCTCAAGAGTTTGGAGTTGATTCCCTATGGGAATTTGTCCGGACAAATTGTTGTATGACAAATTCAAATGAGTTAGAAAACTCAAGTTCGACAAGCTGTCTGGGATTTTTCCAAATAAATTGTTGCTTGAAAGATCAAGAGATTCCAATTGCTTCAAGTTTCCAATCTTTTCAGGAATTTTTTCTCCCAAATGATTGTGTGACAAATTGAGACCAATCAAGGCAGAAAGAATTGCAAGCTCCGAAGGAATTTCTCCATCTAAATTATTACTTGAAAGATCCAAATTGACTAAGTACACTAAATTTTTGGTGTACTCCCGCTCCACTCCTTTCATCACTTGATGCAACCTTTCAGTCGGTAATACAGACCAATACGCACTGTCAGGTCCATTAACCATGCCCAAGAGATTGCCAAAGCAGGGTGGAATCTTTCCAGTCAACTTATTGTTAGCAAGGTCCATTACTTGAAGTTTGGATAATTGACAAAACCGATAAGGAATCATGCCATAGAACTCATTATTCCTTAATACAAGGAACTTTAAATCCAAGAGAAATTTTCCAATCCATTCAGGTAATTTTCCAGTTAAGTAATTATCCCCAACATCCAGAACCATTAAATTTGTGCAGTTTCTTAAAGTAGAGGGAAGTTGGCCTGTAAGACTGTTATTATTTAAGTGTAACCACTGCAATGAGTAAGCTCTTCCAATGGAATTTGGAATGAACCCTGAAAGCCTATTGGATGGTAATCTCAGGACTATTAGATCTTGTAAGTTGGCCCAACAATCTGGAATATTACCTGATAAGTAATTTCTAGATAGATCTAAAAAATTCAAAACTTTCATTTCACATAATGAATCGAATATTGATCCCTCAATATGGTTGTCGGATAAATCTAACTCAGTCAAATTTATGAAATGAAGCCATTTTGGTATAGTTCCTGAAATGCTACAATTCGACATATACAAGGACACGAGTGCCTTTTGTGTTTGAAGCCATTGAGGCATCTGATCTTCAATTTTGCACGATTTCATATGCAAAATTTGTAATTGAAAAGGAGGCACCCAATGAAGTCCTACTTGGAAATTGATCATGGTAAAACTTAATTGAAGGTACTTTAACTTTGAGAGGCTACCAAAGTGAGCTTCAGAAAGTGCACCATTAAAGGAATTGAAAGAAAAATCGATCCTCTCAAGATTTGATATTTGTCCTAAAGAAACTGGAATTTTCCCACTCAGTTGATTATGATCAAGCAATAAAACTCTCAAAACTCTCAATTTTCCAAGAGATATAGGAATAGGACCACTCAGTTGATTATGATCAAGCAATAAAACTCTCAAAGCTCTCAGTTTTCCAAGAGATATAGGAATAGGACCACTCAATGCATTGTATGAAAGATCGAGATAATTTAATTGCTTGAATTCACCAATCTCTTCAGGCAAAGGACATTGAAATTCATTAGAACTCAAATCTAGTGTATCCAATTTGCTAATCCAGCACCCGGATAAGTTTTTAAGGAGGCCTGAGATCTCCCCATAAAACTCATTACTGTACAGATTCAATGACTTCAAGTGGCATTTATCAAAGAGGAGTTCAGATATCCAATCTGCCTTATGGTGAAGCGAGTTATTTCCAAGGTCAAGACTGACAAGATTCTTTAATCTAGAAAGATGAGAGCCGGAAGAGTTATAATTATTGAAGGAAAGATCAAGGACTCTTAGTGAAGTCATATTGTGAAGAAAGCAAGGAAATTCCCCATCAAATGAGTTTTCGCTCAAATCTAGGAGCCGGATATTAGCAAGAAATGAAGAATTCACACATGCATGGGGTAGATGAGTGTTATCAAGTCCACTCAAAGACAGGCTTAACACTTCAATAGAAGGAAGCATATTGAGTACCTGAAATAAATCTTTAGTTCGACCCAGGTCGACACCACTCATATCAAAATGCTCAAGTGATGAAAGATTTGAAGCCCACATGAGATCATCAACTTTCAGAAGATATCCCAAACTAAGATCAAGTATGTGCAAGGTTGACAGGTTGCCAAGATTGTGTGGGACAACACCGCTAAAGTTTGCATAAGAGAAATTAAGATACTGCAACTGCTTCATTGAACCAATAAATGCAGGAATTGGGCTGAGCTGAAAATTATTGCAACTCAAGTCAAGGTAGCTCAGATCCTTCAATTCCAACAAGGAAGAATCAAGTTGCTTACTTAGCAACCTATTACGAGAGCTCGGGCCAAAAAAGTATGGATCAGGATCAGTACTTCTGAGATCAAGCCCGACAACATTTCGAGTGATTTTGTCGCATGTGATACGCTGCCAAGTGCAACAATCATTGGTTGATCTCCATGACCACAATCTATTGGAAGGATCTATAAGGCTTGCTTTGAACTTTAGGAGAGCTTTCCTCTCCCCTGCTTCACAGCCAAAAGTTGTGTTTTTTCCACCACAGCAAATTGCAAACTCCATAATGATCAAGAAGATGATGAAATGGAGAATGGGAGAAGGCATCTTTTCCATATTAAAAACAGTAATATATATCAAAGGAAACAAAAGAGAAAAATATCAAATTTTGTAACAGTAGTTGAAGTGTAAGAACAACTTGTAAAGATATAGCTATATATATAACTAGTGGTCATTCACCCAAAATATATATATCTATAACTAGTGGTCATGATTGTTTACGTACGTAGAGCTGGATACACAATAATCATGTCTTAATCATAGAATAAATGATCAACCAATAAATTCCAAACTAATGACTTGGACTCAAGTAACAAAAGGTCAAGTCTGATATGCTGGACTTGGCATTGCACTGAAAGATATTCCAACCCAAAACTTGAAAAAAGGCAATGAAAGAGGTGATTGATTATTACATATTTGGTGTTACATTAAACACATAATAGATGAATTAAGACAATTCAAATTTTATATTGGAAACTAAAGAAGTCCTAATTTTTAACCTGTGTGGTGCATCGAACAACAACCTTCATAGAATTTTATTTTATTTAACTTTAGCTATATTTAGAAATTTGACACTTTAAATGGATATTAAGTATATAACACAAATATTTAATTTAAAAAATAATTTAAATATTATTGAATATAATTTGGTTATTGGAATAAATGAAACATAAGATATTTCATATGAATGTATGTGTTATCAGATTAAACGTTCTTGAACTTGTATCGTTTCTTATAAAATTTCATATTTCTCTATACAAAGTACTGCATACAATCATGTCTTAATGGTAAAAGTGATCAACAAACAAATTCCACACTGATTGCCACCCTTATTCCTAAGGTCAAGTTTAATTGATACACTAGAATTAACATTGACTTTGCATTGCATTGAAGGATACTCTAGAAAATAATGATTTATCGAAGATCAAGAAAATAAATATCAATATTTTAGTTATACATATAATATTTTTGATTATAAAAATGAGCAACAATTAAATAACTAATGGATATCAATTGAATTGTACCACTTTTTCAAATAATTATGACAACAGCTCTTATTCAACAACTATAACTGGAATTATCCTAATTAAAAAGTTAGATGCATAATTTTACATTCATAATGAAGATATTGACGGAGGTTGCGGAAAATTTCAAGAAAAAATTAGAAGTATTCGTCACAAAGTTTGATATATTGAGTGGCTAATCGAGCGACATCATCTTCACACGTTTGAGACTTGGGTTTTCAATCCTTTGTGCTCATTTATGTAAATAAAATTAATAAACAAATAAAAAAGGGCCAAGTTTAATACGGTGGAATTGACTTTAACTTTGCATTGCACTAAATTGTACTCCAATTAGAACTCAGGAAAAGACAAACAAAGAGGTGGCTGATTTACGTACTTAGTTTTATATTAAACATATGATAGACAAGTCATATCATATATTGGAAGTTGAGAAAGCAAATGCCAGTATTTTAGTAGTTTAAATAATATATTGTGTTAAAAAACTGAAGAGTATTCAATTCACGTAATGGAAATTAATTAAATTGTATCATTTTATTAAATAATAATGGTAACAGCTCCCACTCTATGAGTGAAGCACTACAGGTATACATACGAACATACGGATGATTTTAATTAAGAAGTTAGATATATAATTTTACATTCAAAAGGGAGGTGGAGATTTTAGAGCTCTCTCAACTTAAATTCTACAAATTTAAGAAATTTCTTGATGCCCTAGCACGCTTTTTAAGTTTTTATTCTTATATGATTTATTGCAATTTTTATTTTTATTTTTGATTATTGTTGGTTCTCTTATTATCTCCATGAAATCAAACCACAGATTCATTTATGGGTAGTGTGAAAATATTTTCTTTTTTGTAAAAAAAAATTCTAAAAGAAGTTAAAAGCAATGATAGTTTAAAATGCACATATTTAAATTGGGGGGCAAATTAGTTCCAAACCTAGGTTCCAACCCAATTCACTTTGGGTTGGGTTTAAAATAATTTGGTTGAATTTGGGTTGGGTTGGATTTTAGTGGGTTAAATATGAGTTGAAATGTGTTTTAAATGTAAATGGGTTTAAAATGAGTTGAATATGATTTCTAAATAATTTAACCTAATTTTAGCCCCAAAATTATCTTTCTATTTTCTCATTCTTCCAAGATCATACCTCACTTTATTTTTATTTCTATAACACTTTAAAAATGAAAAAAAATAAATAAATTAAAAATTAGATAAATTATATATAATTGATTAATCATTTACCGTTTCTTCACTTCATTTAATTTTAAAATATTAATTTATTAACTTAATTCGAATGAATTAATCAAGTAGCTTTTTACTTGAGATAATGATCTAAAAATTGATGATTTCATTATTTCGTTTATAAACTCCAATTTTTTTATAAAATTTTTTAGCCATTTAATTTTATAGCCCTCATATTATTTTCAACCTTGAAATATGAAAATAAATAAAATATTATTTTCTTTTTTATTTTTTCAATTTTTACAAACTATCAAAATATAAATATGTAAACATAATAAATTTATTGTCCAGTGGTAGCATATAAAAGGACAGATTGCAATCGTCCATTTCATTTCCTTTGCCTCCATATGAATAAAGGGCCCTAAGTTTATATTTATTTTTAATTATAATATTTTCAAAAATTAAAAAATTGACTATATTTCAATATTTTTTTGTGTATTTTATTTAAAAATAATAATTTAGGTAGATATAAGAATTTAAATTTAATTATTTTATATTTTCTATTCTTAAAAAAGACATATTTTTCAGGATATATGCATATTTTAGTTATTTTAAAATTGATAGTAATACTTTTATATCGAATTGAATTTGAATTTAATTGTTGTGATAAATGATAATGGACTGGATTAAAAAAATTAAAAATAAAATAAGTAGTACTTTTGCAAATATTGACTAAATATAAAAAGTAAAAAACAAAAAAACAAATACGACTGTATAGTAAATATTTTGTTGGATACAATGTAAATATTTTTCACAAAAAATTTAAAATATTTTAAATAGTTATATTTTATTCATTGAGCAAGATTGTTATTTTATATTAAAAGAAAAAATATAAATATTATAAAATAATAAGTAAATTATCCGTTTACATAATTTGATTTGATTTTATGTGATTAATAAGGATTTTATAATAATTAATTAACATATATCTAATAAACATAAAAAGATTATAGTTTAATAAAATAATATAACAATATATTTAGAAAAAAATTTACATTTTTTTCCTTTTTGTATTGAACCCGCCCAAATTCGACTCATCCTATTTTCAATCCAATTCATAAATATAAACCCATTTTTAGCCCAACCCATTTTAATCCCAATATATATTGATCCAACCCATAACCAACCCAATCCACCCATTTGCCACTACTAATTTAAAATAATTTATTATCCTTTTACATCAAAGTGAAAATTTTGATTTAATGAAATCTTTTGTCCATGACGTATGATAACCCTATTTTTGTAAGTCAATATTAATCGTTTCTTTGTTTCAAAAAACGTTTTTCCGTATCGGCCAAAACTCGGAAAGCACTTGTCTAAAGTATAAGAAATGTTTCTGTCGCATTGGAAGGGTAGTAATGGCTTTTCCAAAATTGTATTTTCACCCCCTATTTTTTGCCAAAATTGTGACTGAGGCAACTATTTTTAGCTTTTTTTTTCCCCCTTCTAGTATGGATGGCAGGGACGGAGGACCAAAACTCTGACACCCACACCAATGGACAAAAGGATAAGAAAAGAAAAACAAAGGAAAACAAGAAGAAAAAGGGTCGGAGAAAATAATATCCTTTCACAGCAGCACGCAGAGAAAAGTGACAGAATCTATACTTTAGGTAACTGAAATCCCCTTTCCCTTGCATTTCTTGATTATCATCTTTTTCACCTTAAGATGAAATAACTTGCACCTGGACCAGTGAGTTTTTCTACAGTAGTCGGCTTATGGTCTGGGAAATATTTGGACATCGGGCTTGCAGAGTTCATTTTGCTTCTATTTTGCACATTTAATTAGGACAAAATATCTTCACATTATCCTGTGGAATGTGGAAATAATACGTTGTTCATCAAGTGCATTTCTAGCTTTTGAGTATGTCTTAATCCTGTTCTATGAACCCTTATGGGAATGTTGGTAAAGATGTACCAGATATGAAGTTTGCAGAATTAGAAGGGTTGAAGGGAGTACTCAAGGAAGAATTTTACATCGATTGTAGTAAGCATTTTCTTCCCAAGTCTCTGATCTTTGTGCTTCTCAAATGGCCTGAGTGGTATGGTAATTTTTAATGAATCTAAATCTGTTTAACTCAAACAAGAATTGCGTGAAAGATTAACATCAATAAGCTGTGTCGTTGAACACAAAATGTATGAGAAAATTGTCCAAACGGGCATATTTGTTTGCGAGTCTCTTGATCTGGGAAATCTTGTACTTGGAGCAGTGGATGACCCTCCCACTCTTTGTAGTGGCCTATCCCGGTCCCTTTAGGGGCCGCTTTCAAGCTTGAATTTCCCTCTTGATTTTAGCATTTTCCATTTTCCACATCATTTACTAAGACAATGATCTCATTATTTGCTTATTCTAGCAAAACCACCATTTAGAGCTATGGTTAACCATTGGCCCTCAAGCTGTATTCTTAAAATCCCTATATTAATACTCAAATGCATGATAGTTTTGATGCAAAAATGTCTAGTTAGTTGCTTTTAAGATCATGAAAAGGTACTTGAATTTGATATGCAATATAGCGGCAGAATTCCCAAACCGTCTACTTAGTGTTCAAGGTGAAGATTCCATTAAGAGGGTATTACCAGAGAGGATGTTGGGAAATCACAGGCGTTTGACAGAATCAGTTTGGCATCAATTAATTTGGAATAAACCTCACACAAGATATTCACTTGCCTTCTCTGTCTGCCTTCTAGTTATAGTTGCTTACATATTCAGTTGCCTTCTCTGTCTGCGTTCTGGTTATGGTTGCTTACATCTCCACTTTGACTCTTGAGAAAACTGTTTCAGCAAGTTTTCTCCAACTGATTTACTGGCAGAATATTAGTTTCGAGTTTAATTATCTTTTCATTTGACTAGTAGCCTTCTGTATGAAGGTAAACAAAGTAGTGCTAACCAGCATAACGGAAATCTCACTTGACTGTCTATTTGGTAGCCAATCGAAAACATGTCCAATGAATTACTATCCATCATACTTCCCAAGAATCGAACCACAAAGTTCATCACCGCCTCCATCAGGCTCTCATTACTTCCATTGGATCCATGAAGACCCACAGCCCGAGAAAGACTCAGGGATAACGGAAGAACTGGTTGAAAGAGCCAATAAAACTGCCAATTTAAGATTAGTGATCTTGAATGGGAGGGCTTATTTGGAGACATACGAGAAATCCTTCCAAACAAGAGATGCTTTCACATTATGGGGCATTCTTCTGTTATGAAGTAGGTACCCTGGAAAAGTGCCTGATTAGGACTTGATGTTTGATTGTGTTGACTGGCCTGTGATCAAGTCGAGTGACTATGAGGGGCCTGATGCCTGGCACCTTTGTTTTGATATTGTTGGGATGATCTAACACTGGATTCGTTTTTAGTCTTTCTGGGGTTGGAAAGAAACTCATTATACTTTAACTTCTACTGTCATTTTTATTTATATGCAACAACATAAGTTGTTTGTTTATAAGGCCTGGAATCAATATAAAGCCATGGGACAAATGCTGGTTGAACTAAATGAGGGTAACAAAAGAGCACGATGAATTGGTAGAGAGCCTTATGGCTTCTGGAAAGGCAATCCTCAAGTGGCTGAGAAAAGAATAAAACTTCTCAAGTGTAATGTGTTTGATGAACAAGATTGGAAGGCTCAAGTTTATTCCCCCGTAGAGTTATTAATTCCCCAACACCCCCCCTACCCACCCACCACGCACCACACACACACACACACACCCTCACACTCGCACACATAATATTTGTATTAGGCATTGATCTGCAAAAGCTAACAGGCTATACTTTTGTGAACTACCTTTGATGCAAATCACTTGATTTCGGCTCGAAAGAAAATGTTTACATGCGTGATCAACACATGAGAGCCATGACAATTAGATGTTTGACAAAAATTCTTACAGGACTGAGTAAAAGAGTAACTGGAAGGCTACAAACAGTCAGACTTGGCCAGCCAATGCATCCATAGGTAATTAATCCATTGAAGTCTGCTGCTTTCTTTCTGTTATACATGACATTTGAGATGAACGCATCGTTTTGTATGATACAGGTATGAGGAGTGTTTGATCATTTGTGTGTTAGTCTATAATGGCCTTATCAAGCCAAGATGTGTGTGAAACGGCTCAAGTGCCATTGGGGTGGGCGACGGCATTCCATTCTTGGGTATAAACTCATGAATTTGGCTTTGATGGGCAAAAAATGAAAGTTTCGATTTAACAATTTATCACCTGGAATGGCATTGATGGCATTTATAGGCTTGTTTGAAGGGCATATCGGACTAATGGAAGAGAAAAAATAGTCATAGTAATTATAAGAAAGTGAAAATGCTCAGAAATGATTGTAACAGTACATAGCTAGGATGCTCGTAAATGTTAAAACACCCCTTTGTATCCTTTATTGTATTGCCTATTTTATCTATTATTTTAATTTGATATAATTTTGCCAAGTGTATTTGATTCTCATTAAATTATTTTTATTAAAAAAAATATTTTCATGCACTGGTCATATATTTATGTAATGAAATGGAATAGGAAATGAAATAAAGGATTTAAACCATTAAATCACCTTTCTCAGGGCCAAAAATTATTGAAGTGCTCTTTTTGGGCAATTTAGTCCTCTATTTCAATTATGTTTAATTTTTTTATTTTATTTTATGAATATATTACATACATATTAAATTGTTCCTTATAAAAATAATAGATTGAGAATTAAGTAAACGTATCATATATACATTACATTGGAATAAAAGATAAAATAAGAAATATAATAGAGGATTCAAAATGTTTTTTAAAGGACCCAAATGTATGATATATTTAAAATTGCATAAATGTCCAAAATACCCCTATTTTGGTTGGAATTAATGAGATGGCCAAAAGTGTACCCTTCCATGATATAATGGATATGTTTTGATGCAACAGGAATCATAATATTCTAGAGACGGGTCATGATTTTGGAAAATAATTGAGAGGCTCTCAAGGTGCCAAAACGATATTTGTGACATTGCATTTTGGAAAATAATGGAAAAATTTTTAGTATTTTTCTGCAGGATCTCTACTACAGTAGCATTACAGTAATAGAATTTTACCACCAAATTCGAGATTGATTGATATGATTTCTCTACACCTAAGGCACCCAAATATCGAACTATATACAAAGAAATGCATGATATAAAATATCGAACTATATATTGTAAACAAAAAAAAAGAAAGTGAAAAGCAAGTAAAAACATGTTCATGAAATTTTTCGAAATGCCACAAATGCATCTAGCCTCCTCCTCCTCCTCCTCCTTTTTTTTCTTTTTTTTTTATTTTTTTATTTTTTTATTTCTTTTGGGTGGGTTGAGTTAACAACCCATTTGGCAAGATCATGTAGTGCCTCTATGAAGGTAAACAAAAACATTCCTAACCAGACTAATAGAGATCCCACTTGAATGTCCATTAATTTGGTAACATACGAAAAGATGCCCAGCAAATTATTATCCATCAGCTTTCCCAAGAATGAAGTT
The DNA here is from genome assembly GCA_014898725.1 of Jacaranda copaia. Taxonomy (NCBI): domain Eukaryota; kingdom Viridiplantae; phylum Streptophyta; class Magnoliopsida; order Lamiales; family Bignoniaceae; genus Jacaranda; species Jacaranda copaia. The sequence continues at coordinate 259,770 of JACGDI010005738.1, read as the reverse complement.
ACAAACAATCAGACAGCTTAGCAAGCTAATGTATCCATAGGTATTTAATTTTCTCTCTGTTATATTTTACTTATAAGAAAAAACATATTGTTTTGAGTGTTTCACTACATATAGGTGTACGATTTACATTTTAATGATCTTTGTCTGAGAAATATATTCTTAATTTTGATACAGTCGCATTAATAACAACACCAAACTATATATTGAAAGTTTAGTGCCGGTGCAACACTAATGGAGAATAGAGATAGAAGACAAATGCAGATTTATTAAATTTGCCGATTGGTGCAATGCCCGTAAACTAGTTTAGATCCTCCGTTTCAATATATGACAAGTGTACTAAATATTCGTCATAAAAAAAATTACTGATCTGGAAAATATATAGATCAGAAGTTTTTTGTAAAAATGCTATAGTCCTGCATGAAAATTAGAAGAGCATATAGACACTCCCCTCATCATCTTTTTATATGCTGAAAATTTTCGTCTGTATCTTTCTTTGCATAACGGAAAAGATCTTTGTTTTAAGATTTATGTTCATCATGTTCATGAAAAATTTTCAAATCTAGAAAATTGCATACAATTTATCCATACTGCTTTCAGCAGAGCATTGGAGAAGTGAAATTCAACTCCATCCATATATGATATCTAAAAATACAGTATTATTTACAAAAGCTCTAGAGCAAAGAGAAGAGTAGCTATTGCTCACATATACTAACAAATACAATATTTAAGGCTACTATATATAACTTGAACCCAAAAATTGCAGCTTATGATAGCATAAAGAAATGCCACACAAACTAAAAAAGACAAAAGGAAAATAAAATTAAAAAAAAAAAACATTTTTTCAATTAGCTATGTATTCTTATTGCTGGCACAAATTACGACCTCAATATTTTCTTCATTACCTTTTCTATTAACTGATAATAAGCTTCCCTCCAACTCCTCATGAATGTTACAATATTTTATAAATTCATAATTTAGATCTTGCAAAAATATGCATCAGCATAGTAATTTTTTAATCAACAGTTTTCACACATTTTTTCACCAACAAAAATTTATAAAATAATGTAACATTCTTATTTAACATGATGCTATTTTAAGGTTTAAAACTAATCAGAATTTAACTTTCACTTTTTTATCTTGACTAGGAAGAGAACAATTTTTTTGAAAAGTGGGAACAGATTCGTTGTAGATAAATTGCACGCTTTGTACACATGATTTTTTTTTTCTTTCCTTCTAATTTTAGATTAAAACAAGTGGTTCATTAAAAATCTAATATTAAATAAGTAATACAATTTTTTAATTAAAATTTAGAGGGAAATAATTTATAAATTGTTCTAAATTATTTTAAAATCATATCTTTGTTTTTATTTCATAAAATAACAATTTAAAGTTATTGTTTAGAATTTAAAAAATGCAAACATAATAAGTAAGTGCACATGCTTATACATTTTCAATAAACAAAAAAGAAAAAAAATTAGAATAGAATAAGAACTTGCATGAATTCAATTTATGAGGACGATAGAAAAGAAACTTAAAAAATAAAAGTTTATTAAAATATCACCTAAAAATAAAATAGTAAAATAATTTCAGCTACTATTAGTCATTAAGTCGTAAAAAAGTACATGCAAATTATATCTTTTAAATATGAAGCTCTTCAAGATATAATTTATTTCAGTAATTTTTCAATTCACTAATTTTCAATAAAAGTTTCTTAAAATGGTAATGTTTCAGTAAACTTTTTCGATAAATTCAACTTCGTATAAATGATTTGTACTAGATATTTTGGTGTATACTTAAAACACCATCATATATTGTTATTTAGAAAAATCTCATCTAGATTTTATATATATGGGCATAATTTTTAATGTTATTTTATAGCAGATGTGTTTGGATAATGAAAACTAGATAGAATAAAGAAGAAGCATATCATACTAGGTACTAAAAAGAGATAGGAATACATAAATAAAACTTGAGAGCCCAAAAAAATGAGAAAGGCAATTGGATTATCAATGGAGGAAAAACATAAGGAACAACAAGTAGCACCTCTTCATGAATCGTAGCTTTGGATGAAAATGAGTTAGTTCCTAAAGAATGCAATTGTTGATATTTGTCCATTCAATATTTTCTAAGTTCACAAATGATTCTTATCAATAAAAGGATAAGTAATTATTAATAAAGCCATATTTTATGATGAGATATACTTTATGCTTTTAAATAAATATCATACACGCTGACAAAAAATCGTTATATGCAAAAACATTTAAGTTTTAATCTCATTTTTTTATTAGATTTGATAGTTTATGATCTGTATGCTTGAAGATTTATAAAATAAATAAGGTACTTAAATGCATCATAACAATGTTGTAAGATTTGAATATGAGTCTCGCATATATTATTATTGCAATAGAAAAACTAGCTACACTTATTGAAAGGTCAAATAAATTGCAGAAGTTGTTCAAAGGTTGTGAACTTATGAAAAAATATTTGAGTTTTGAACTTCACATTTAAAATTAGATAGAGAGTTTGAATCTACAAATTCTGAAGTTTATATCTTTTGAACACAAGGCATGCTCTATCATAATCTTCTAGGACTAATTCCAAATGGAAATGGGTTTGGACTTTTTAGCTTTATTTTTGTCAAAGTTGAATATGAGCTTTAGAATAGAATGAAGTTAGTAGAAAATCATACTTATGGTTAAAAGCAATTGGGAGGAAACTTGCAAAATTAATTGAGATATGTCCATATACAAAAATCTTTAGAAGGTTAAAGGATTACCTTTCAATGAACAATATTTAGCCCCATATCTCAAAAGGTGTGAAAATAGACAAATGTGTTGGCAATTTAGGTTCAAGGGGATAATCATAATATATTACTAGAATGAGATCTTGCTGTCTATGCACATTGAGGACATAAACATAGAAGAATAGATTATTATGGATGTCAATAATGTCACATTAAAAAGAAAAGTTTTACAACATTCAATAATGCAGTTTAGAAGAATGAATCTATCCAAGTGACCCCTTACAAGTTGTGCAACTATATTGTTAGAGAACAATAAAAATGTTTATAAAGTTTGTTCATTGTTTATTACTCTAACACTCCAAAGAGATTGTTTGCCTTTTGCTATTAATATATAAAATTTAGTCAATGCAAAAAATGAATCTGCAAAGCACTTGCACAATTAAAAATTTCAAGTTTTAAACTTATATGATTTTCTATATATATATATATATATATATAATCAAATATTTCATATTATAAATTTTTTATACAGAGAATGATCAATTTTCAACACATAATCATATAAAATTGGAGACCTCAAGATTGCATTACTACCGTCATAACCTATTAAAATTGAGATGTGAATTGCTCCAAGAATTGATGGATAGCACCATTAGAAGGAGAGACAAGGGTAGTGAAGTTGAAGAAAGTTGAAGAAAGAATTACTCGTCAATATCTTTCATTGATTCAAGAGATATGAATCATATATGTATATATATCTCTTAATGTATTGGCATTAGTCCAAAGATTTGGAAAAATATATCTTTTTATTACAATAACTTGCAAAAATAAAAATAAAAATACAAGAAAACCTCTATGGTGGTCAAAGAGTTCAAGATCCACCAAATTTAACCTCTAGAATCTTTTGAGCAAACGTAGAATGTCTGGAACACCAGTTGTTTATGAGGTAAATATTTGAGAAATTGTTGTGTATGTCTAAATTACAGAAAAAAATAAATCACCATATGCTCATATGATGATAATTCTAAAGTTTAAGTATAAAATTACAAGCCTAAATTACTATTATAGATTTGTGTATACAAAACTTCCAAATATGGAAAAACATCTTATACTCTATAGCTCAATTCTTAAACACATAACGCATGGATCATGTATAGATAGAAATAAGTATAATTCTAGCTTGTAAAATTGATGGAAAATGCAAATGTGTTTATCCATGTCACATTGTGAAAGCATTATCTAAGGAAAATATGCGCATATGGTTTAATAAAAGAGATTGTATAATAATTAATTAGTGTTTGTATTGCAGAACTCAATAACCAATGGTAAGTATGCTATTCAGATACAATTGTCATGTCAATATGAAGATAAGTTTTGTAGTGACACCAATGAAATACGATACATGTATATCTACAAGATATATGATAGAGAGACCATTAACATCACCTAAAGTGATGAAGAAAATGAATAATGAAAATAAGCATTTTAAAGGTGCTTAGAGGGTCTCTGCTCCAAAAGTAATGCAGAACACTTTATAATTCAATTTGAATAAAATACATATGTAATTATTAATCTACAACCATCTTCCACTTATTGTGCAAATCAAAATTTATAAAACATTCAATATATATGACCACATCTCCAAAATAATGCTTATAAAATATTTCTCTATGTACTAAAAGTGATAAAGAAAGAAAGTATCTCTAAACACTACATTTGAGATACATAACGTAGATGTTGAGTGAAATGAACAAATGTGATGTGAGAGATTGTATATATGGCTCAATCCCTTAGAAAGAGAAACAGATTGACTTAAATTGTTCTCAAACCAAGTTGGAGGCATAACATCTCTTCAAGAGTTGCTAATAATAAATGGAATATGATGCTCAAGTTTCAAAGAAGCATCACAAAAATAAGATTACTAAAACCTTATCAAGATATTCTTTAAAATCTAGATGAATTCCCTACTATTTATACTTCAATATTTGTACATAGTTTATATATATATATATATATATATATTAATCATTTAGTTTGATAAATGATCGCTAAGATATTAATTTTATTGGATGTATTTTTTGCCTTTTAACTAGCCATTAACTAAATTGCTTATATTTTATTCAACTTACTATGTAAATTATGTTCAAATTGTCAATTCAAGTTAGTGACTAGAAAGTATTGCAATCTAGAAAGTACACTTATATATTTTCATTGGACGATACTTTGGTTGTATATTTCCTACCAAAGAGTTTCTCACTTTATGAGATGCATTAGTTTTTATTATCAACTTTGACATACGAATTATTTGGTTCTATTTGAATACAATTCATATTATTTTAAATTAGACAAGAATTTGTGTGTCTTTTTGATAAGTACTTAAATTAGATATAAATTTAAATAATTCATAAAATAAATAAATATAAAAATTATTAAGTCATTGCAGCGCACTTGCACCTTTCTAGTACATGAAATTGCACTAAATATTTCCTTATTAAAAAAGTGTATTCTAGATCACATATACATTGATCTGGAATATGTGCTGAACTGTAATAGGAGATAAAATATATATTGAAATAGAGAATCAAAAGTGAATTAATTTAGACCTGGTTCGGAATGGAATATCCTCTCTTCAGTTCCTTAGCTTTGTGAATACAGGCTCAAGAAATTGGGAGGGAAACTACTAGTTTCATCCAAAATGATCTGAAGGTGGATTTTGTGTATTATTATATGTTCCATCTCTTTACTGAATACTCAAAGCCGCAGAAATATAAGTCCACAGTACCTCAAAATGCATTTGAAATTTGCTCAGAGAGAATGGCTTGCCCTGTAGAAGGATTGGGGAAAAAATTTATGTTTGATTCCATGTTTATGGGTCCCAAAGAGATGAGCCTTTGCTCGTGCCTCCCGCGTTTAAACCTTCTGCTCTTAAACATTACCTTAATAGAAAATCATCTTCAATAAAGCTGGTTGAGTTGTGCGAACAGAAAAACTGGGAGGTGGTTCAAAACCAGCAGAGTTAGATACATAGCTTGTGGTTCCATTTTTCAGCATTTTTTTAGGTTATGTTTTTATATTCACTAGTTGATCAGTTGTAGTTAAAGGAAAATGGTCAGTAGAAAAGACTAAGTATGATCATTTATTTATTCGGGAAAAAGGAGTTGAGGATGATGCAATATAAAATTATAAAGGTTAGAAAGTTTTGTAAAAATTCCTATAAA
>JACGDI010005738.1:200572-222419 GCA_014898725.1 Jacaranda copaia | reverse complement strand
AAAAAATAACATAATTTGGGTCATACATAAGATGATAACAAATTTGAGAGAGGACTATGTAATTATTCCTAATCTTTACTAATTACATATATGAACTAATTAATCTATCCATTTGTTACGGTTGAAACATAAAATGATTTCTTTATGGTTTTTGGCCTTGCATTGGATACTGTGTTAGAGAATAAATATACAAAATATTTTAATTAGTTATAGCATCAATTCTAAAATTGAAAATTGGTCCAACATTGTAATAGAAGATTTTGCAATTCCTTGCTTGATAGCTAAGGTGTCATGATCAAGATCACTACATCTGCCCTCACTCGATGACTCCATTTCTTCTTTTTTTTCTGACAAACTCAACAAATTCTTCTGATTTCCCATATGGGGTCACCCCCTTACCTTATTTTCCTTTTGTCAGCTTAGAGTGCAAAGCAAGTCTAGGTAGTAAGCACCATGGACCTACTTGATTTTTCTCAAATTGGCAAAATTGTGGGACAAATTGCCAATTTTTGCTTGTAAATTGAATAAATGATTGATTACCATACTTAAAAATGGCACCAACTAACTTAAATGACATTATTTTGATTTGATAGTATTAATTTTCAATTTTTAATTCATATTTTTTAATTTTTTTTAGAGAATATTATAAATGACGGAGTTTATCCTTTCAACTAGTCAATAATATTGTATTATCAAATTAAGTAAATTGAAGTATAATCTACATAATCAGATGTACATAAGGTGCACAAAAAAGTTCATTCAGGCTCGAACTCTAGACCTCTCACATAATAGAGAAAATCGATGTCGCTGTACTACAAGCCACTAAACTAATTTTTAATTTGCATTTAAGATACCCTATTGTCACATTCTACATTCTATACAAACAAAATTTAATTACACGTAGAATTGGATTATCTACAAATTATTAAAATCTTATTGGTTATGTTTTTTAATTGTATTACTGAACATTATCTTTTTCAAGTGAAATTTGATAATATATGAAAGAGCAAAAAGGTGCTAAAAATAATATTAAAAATTTTAATGTAATATAATTAAAATTATTATTTAATTTATAATAGGTCTTATTATTTTCTTTATTGGCCTATCAAATGTTAGTTGAATATGTTGGAAAATAGATGTAGTATTGACTCTCTTATTTTGGGATGATAGAAAAAAAAATTATATAACTAGTCAGCAAATTATGATGACATTAAAATTATTATTACATCTATTCAATTAGACAATGATATCTGCATTGAAAACAAGCAAGTTAATATTATTATTTTTTTCTCCTGAAATAAAATAAAATGAAAAATAAAAAAGAGAGAGAGAGAGAAGAATTCAATCAATCAAATCCTTAATTTTAGAAATCAAAATAATAATTTGTAATAATTTATGAATGGAATCCATTTCATGGAAATCAATAAGCCACTAACAACTCTCTCGTTACCACTTCGCATCAAGGATAATTAGACATTATTGCAAGAGTTAATTAGGGATTATGAATCATTAATCCAATTATTGAAATCTAAAACTCAATAAGCCCCAACCCTAATCCTATAAACAAAAAATAAAAAACCCAACCCTATGCCTCTAACTCCAGATCTACAGTCACATGCCTCTCCACTCACTCACGTGCTACCTTTCTCCAACCTCCCACGTGCGCCCCAACTTCCCCACGTGACCAGCGCGTCTAATCACACTCTCCAGAGAGCGTAAGCTTCAACCTTCACCCACCTCCTTCAGAAAATTTCGAAAAATTTTCAGAAATTTCAAAATTCAAAAATTCCCACTGCAAAAACCACTCCCCCTATATAAACTCTCCATGTTTCACTTCACTCTCACTCATACCCCTATCAAACCCCAACCCTCTCTATACATACACATTTCTGTATCTAATCTCTGTTTCTCTAAGGTACAACTTCAAAATGCGTGAGATCCTGCACATTCAGGGTGGCCAATGCGGCAACCAGATTGGAGCAAAGTTCTGGGAGGTAGTGTGTGCGGAGCACGGGATCGATTCCACCGGAAGGTACAATGGAGACAACGATCTGCAGCTTGAGCGCGTTAATGTCTACTACAATGAAGCGAGCTGCGGGAGGTTCGTTCCTCGTGCAGTGCTTATGGATTTGGAGCCCGGTACGATGGACAGTGTTAGATCTGGACCTTACGGGCAGATTTTCCGGCCCGATAACTTCGTTTTCGGGCAGTCTGGTGCGGGGAATAACTGGGCAAAGGGGCATTACACTGAAGGAGCTGAGTTGATTGATTCGGTACTTGATGTTGTGAGGAAAGAGGCCGAGAACTGTGATTGCTTGCAAGGTGCTTTTATTTTACTTTACTTGGTTTTTTGTTTCTGGGAATCATTTCATTTTGTTCGTGATGTTCTTGATTGGAGTTCTTTTCTCGCTTTTCTTATCGGGAAACTGTATGTAGTAGCATGATTTACTGACTGTTGCTATTATTTTCATTGTGGATTGAGTAGATCTCGCGATTTCAGTACAGCTTCTATCACATTTTCTAATGTTGAACCTGAAGCGGTGCTGGATAAATGTTTGAATGCGTTAAATTGATTTTTGACATTATCTTCAGTGTTGGTTTTACTAGATCTGACGATTTGGGTGCTCTTAATGTTGCTTTTTCTTGTTTGGTTAAGGTGTGATGTAAATGTTTAGCCAATCTCTGAGTTGGGGGTTTTAGTTGATAGTGTGAATATTAGTATGATTGTATACAATTGGTTTCAGTCTGAAGGCTTTGTTTGAAAATATTTTAACCAATAAATTTTTGTGCAGCAAGATAATTGACTATTTCTTAGTTATTTTTGGTGCTTTTGGGAATTTTTATTGATATGCTGCTATGTTTTGGCAGTCATATTCTGGATTCTGTTGATCAATCATGGATTAGTTGCACTTAAGAGCCTATGCAAAAGTTTATTATACGTTCAGATTCATTTGGTGCCGTTTGAGTTTAAAATGCATTTAAGAAGGATTATTGTGAGATCAGAGTATTCCAATGGCATATGCCTTGTTTCTGTGATTGTCATCTGTTGGATTTGTGACTTCTTACAAGTATCCTTGTAATTTTTATGTCATTAAGATTTTTCTCTTAAGCCAGCTAGCCTTTTTTTGGGGGGGTGGGGCATGGATAAAATGACCCTGTTTCCAAATATATGAACTTAAATTGCGTGATTGAAAGTTTCGTATATGCGTTCTTGTATATTCTCTTCTAAGTTTCAAATGGCATAACTATTTATTTTCTTTGTTGTGTCTCAGGCTTTCAGGTCTGCCACTCATTGGGAGGTGGAACTGGATCCGGAATGGGAACTCTTCTAATTTCTAAAATCAGGGAAGAGTACCCAGACCGAATGATGCTTACTTTCTCTGTTTTCCCATCCCCCAAGGTGTCAGATACTGTTGTTGAGCCCTATAATGCTACCCTCTCGGTTCATCAGCTTGTTGAGAATGCTGATGAATGTATGGTGTTGGATAACGAAGCACTCTATGACATTTGCTTCCGAACCCTTAAACTGACTACCCCAAGCTGTAAGTTGCGCTTTCTTGGTTTGATTTTTAGGGCTACCATCTAACCTTGGTCATTTCATAGTTATTCAATATCCATTTTTCAGAAGAATTTGATTGTTCTTACTGAAACTTTTAACTTTTTTTTACCAGTTGGGGATCTCAACCATCTCATTTCTGCCACCATGAGTGGTGTGACTTGCTGTCTGCGTTTCCCTGGACAACTCAATTCAGATCTCCGCAAGCTTGCTGTTAACCTTATTCCATTCCCTCGATTGCACTTCTTCATGGTTGGGTTTGCTCCACTCACATCTCGTGGGTCACAGCAATACAGAGCCCTCACTGTTCCTGAACTTACACAGCAAATGTGGGATGCAAAGAACATGATGTGTGCTGCTGATCCTCGCCATGGCCGTTATTTAACTGCTTCTGCCATGTTCCGTGGCAAGATGAGCACAAAAGAGGTTGATGAGCAGATGATCAATGTTCAAAACAAGAACTCATCTTACTTTGTTGAATGGATTCCCAACAATGTTAAGTCTACTGTATGTGATATTCCACCGACTGGCCTGAAGATGGCATCAACATTTATTGGTAACTCCACTTCAATCCAGGAGATGTTCCGAAGGGTGAGTGAGCAATTCACAGCCATGTTTAGGAGAAAGGCTTTCTTGCATTGGTACACAGGAGAGGGCATGGATGAGATGGAGTTTACGGAGGCAGAGAGCAACATGAATGACTTGGTTTCTGAGTATCAACAGTACCAAGATGCAACAGCTGATGAGGAAGGGTATGAATACGAAGATGATGAGGATGCTCAGGAGGAAGCTTAAATTTGACAGTCATTTATCTGTTGTATGTTTCTTTTGTGTGTAACTCTTCATGTTACTTTTAAATGCTTTTGGGGATTGGGTTCTGTGTTGCTGCCTGCTTGGCATGTTTCACATTTGAGTGTTTTTATCTCCTAGTGTTTTCGTTGATATTAATGGGATTCTATTAGGGCTATACATTTTTCTCATTAGCTTGAGATGTTAATGAATTTTTGGTTATGATCTGTTCTATTGTTTTATGTGCCTGGTGAATTGCTGGGATGTGTTGAAATTGTCTGATCTCCTAATCTAATGCCAAACTTAAATTCTTTCTAATTTTTATTTGCCTCTGTCATAGAGTTGAGTGAAGAAGCTGATGACAGTAAAATGCTCAAGAGCTAACTAGTCGTGCCTGAGTGATTCAAGCTCAAGTTAAATTGAGCTCAATTTTGATTTTGAGCTGTTTAGGTTGTGATTTATTATGAGATTGATTTCATATTTTTGTATATTAAAAATTTTGGGAATATTTTGGTATTTAAGAGATATGGGAATGGGAGATGAGATTATGAATGATTGTGAAATAAAGTGTAATAATTATATTGATTTGTTTTGAGATTGTGAATAGTTGTGGGATTATTTTTAAGAGAATGAGATTTGTTTTTTGAATTTGTTTAAAATTGAGAATAGTTATAAAAAAAAGTTAAATAAAATATAAATTTAATGTATTTCATGTTTTTTTTTAATAGTTTATTACAAAATGAACAATCAATTTATTTTTTGTAAGTTGAGCAAAATTAAATTCCCATTAAGAAAACATTTTTGTAGATTTTTATAAATTTAATTTTAATAAAATCAAATTAATTAGAAAATGATATAAATTATTCAAATTTTCATTATTGAATATACTTTTTATTTCGTGAATTTTTTTTTTTTTGTTGCCAGCTAGCTAGATTTCAAGATTTAGAAATGTACAACAAAGAATAGAGTGAGAAGGGAATGCAAAGGGTGAGAGAGAGAGAGACAGGGCCGAGAATAGAGTCAATGAGACAACACTGTAGATGTTACTCCTTAGACACGAGGTAAATTTACATCCAATCACATCCTCAGCTTATTTTTGTGTTTAAGGGACGTGAGGAGGAGATTTTTTTCCACAACCAAACACAACCATCTAAAATCGAGATTTTTGAATTATTATTATTTTATTACTATCATTGTTATTATTTTATTTTAAATTCAAATTTGACTTTTAGTTGTTTAAAGTTGATAATCCAAGTTCAGTTAAATCGAATCAAACTTGAATTTTTATCAAATCTATTTAAAATATTAAATTCCTTAAATTCAAGCTAGATATTTTTTTTCAAGCTCAATGCACTTCTATCCTAGAGGCTAGGCATTTTATCCTTTCCAGTTATCAAGTAGTTCCAAGCTTAAAATAGCTCTCCTCTAGTCCTCTTTTGCTTGTCTCTTCTTGGAAATCTTGCACAAAATCATTCACTTTTTTCTCAAATAATTTTCACAGCTCTCCTCTTTATCTTGGGCCCTCTTCACAAACTTGCTGAAAATGCTACATTGTTTTTTCACTGCTAAATTTAGTGAGTTCGCAATGAAGCTTTAATAATTACGGGGGTGAAGAAGAATTCAACCGACTAAAGAATCCATTAATAATCACTGCTTTATAATTTACAAGAATGACGCAATACATATCAGCAAATCTTGACAACCAAAGGAAAAGCCTTCAACTGTTTCCAGACACAGAAAATCAAAATTCGTCACAGTCGAAGAAGGCTATGGTACTTTTCTATCTCTAGGTAGAATTTTGATAAATTTTATTTAGAGCATAAATGCTGTCCATCTGTTGAGTCTAAAGATGACAGGTTTTGCACTTTTTTTCTTCACCTATTAACCATTTGAAACCAACAATTTAGGCTCCAAACTTGGGGACCTTAGCAGTAGATATCTGCGCAAGGAAATGCTCCGACACAATACGCCGCTGGATTTTCCCAGTAGCGGTTTTAGGGAGCGAATCAGTGATGAAAACCTTCTTTGGAACCTTGAATGCAGCCAGATTTTTCTTGCAGAACCTAGAAACCTCTGCCTCGTCAAGGTTTGATCCTTCTCGGGGGATAACCGCACAATTTATCTGAACAAAGAGGATGAAAAAATAATGAGCATAGTCAACAATAGACAGTAAAGACATAAACAAAACAGTCTAGACGGGCAACTAGAAGAGACATGCAAGAACAATTACAACAATGAGAGACAAGAAAAGATTTCTTACTTCTTCCCCATATTTGTCATCCGGGATGCCAAATGCAACAGCTTGAGCAATATCAAGATGGGATAATAGGACAGCGTCTACTTCAATTGGTGATATCTTTTCCCCTGCAATTGTTGATAAACAAAATGTAAGAATCGAAGTTCATTTCAAATCAAAGTAGGGCAAACAGCTAAGAAGAAGCTGGTATATATACCAGGTGATGAGACTTATTTTGGTCTATTAGGCATGAAGACAATTGTAAAAGGATTAAGAGCACATCAAATTTGAAACCAGGGATTTCAAAAAAATAATGGGCTGCTAATGAGACTGACAAATATGCGGGATGCAGCCTCTGGCCTTTCGTGGAATGGACCACGCTGGTGCCTAGAGAAAAGCGTTTGTGGACATTAGGAAAAAAAATGACAATCATGATTTACTGAAGTGACCACTTCATGAACCTCACAGATAGCGACGTGCACTTTCAAGTGCCGGACAACAAACGTAGGTAATATCTTTGACTCTTCCGTCATCAAGAAACACGGTAGGAAATCATAATAAAGCCAAGAATCACAAATATGGTTGCATAATCCAGTACTAACAAATCACATGAAAAGTAGGTAGCTTAGTACTAGAACTTAGGTAACTGCACCATCAATTGTTATTTTATTTTCACGTGGAATATACGGACAATGGCAATGTTATTCGCAACTGAAAATTTACAATCAAGCACAAAATGCAGTTCGGATCTTGTGGTGTTTTTATTTTGCGTTACCGATAGACGCCAAGAGTATTAAATGTTTTTCTTAGAAAATGACTTGAATGTGAATAGAAGATGAAAAACCAATTAGAATAGAAGATCTAAATGTTCAAAGCATTGTGATATAAACAAGACAACCAAATGTGAGAAGGCAAAGCGAATGGACATATAAAAGATTACCTCCACGGTTGATCAATTCCTTGATTCTGCCAACAAGATGCAAATATCCATCTGAATCAAAGAACCCCAAGTCGCCGGTGTGGAACCACCCGAACTGGAAAGCTAATTTATTTGCTTCCGGGTTATTCTTGTACCCTTTTGTCACATTCGGACCCCTTATGCAAACCTCTCCGTTTGTATTAGCCTCTTGCACCACCCCATTCTCATCCAATATAGCCATCTCCTGACCCACGGGTTTGCCCACCGATCCAGGCTTATGCGGGCCATCCTCCGGCAACGGGTTCGATGCCATCAAATGTGTAGCCTCCGTCATTGCATAGGCCTCCAAAACTGGCGCATCAAATGCCTCCTCCAGCCTAGCCATTATAGCAGGCGCCAAAGAGGCGCTGCAGCTTCGGATGAATCTGAGCTTTGGGTAAACGGGTTCAGGGTTGTTGAGGTGGCGCTCTAGTATGATTTGATGTATTGTGGGCACGGCAGTGTACCAGGTGGCATTATACTTGTTCATATCGGACCAGAAAGTCGAAGCTGAGAATCTCCCTGCGGCAGGCAGAGCCACGGCTGCTCCAGCTCCAAGTGAGCTCAATAGGCCGGTTAACAAGCCGTGCACGTGAAACAATGGCAAAACAATCACAGTTGAATCTGATTCAGTTATTTTATAAACAGATTTTATATTTTGCACGGAGGAATACAGATTTTGCTGAGTTAAAGGCACGCCTTTGGGTCGGCTTGTTGTGCCGGAGGTGTGGAGGAAGAGTGCCAGGTCAGATGGATCGTTGGTGAGTTTAGAGAGCGAGTCGGCGTCAACCTTGGCCTGAGTTGGAGATAATATAATCTCTGAATCGGCGGCCGGCAGCGTGGCTGAGAGATGAGGAATGTTGAGCTTCGCGGCGGCGGCTTGAGCCGGCTCGTTGCCTTCTTTTGAAGTGAGTAAGAGTTTCGATTCCGAGTCTGATAAGTAAAATTCGAACTCGTCAAACGTGTAAGCGGCGTTGAGCGGCGCCGCCGTTGCTCGGACTCGTATCACGGCCAAAAACATTATAATAAACTGTAACAGCATGGAACAAATAAATAATTACTAATGAGTCAAAATCAAATCTTTCCGTCAAAACCGTTACAATAGTTATAAGAACACGGAACTGTTTAAACACTTACAGCCACAAAACAGAACGTGAAACACAAGAAAAAGAAATTTGCATTGCTTCCACCGAAGGTAAGTGAAAAACAAAAATCTTCAAAGTTTCATTTATGAACTACGAGATCATAATTTTGAAATCACGAATATTCTTTTTGCAATATGAATAAGGCTCTACCTCAACGGTGTTGGGGAAGGTAAGCGCGACGACGTCCCCGGGCTTAACGCCAGCGGCGAGGAGTCGAGCGGCGGCGAGTTCGACGAGCTGATGAGTCTGCTCATGAGTGAGATCGAACTTTCCGGAAACAGAGATGGCACGCCGGGAAGGGAATATTCCCGCGACATGGTTCAACAAGCCGGTCAGGGTGGAAACAGCCATCGAAAAATTTTCTAGAAAAAAATGATCGTTAATGGAGATAAGGATGAATAGAGCGTGTGGCGGTAGCACGAAAGAGATGAGGATTATTTGCAATAAAGGAAGAAATTGTGGGGGTGATATATATAGGAGAGGTGGCAATGGGGGAGGGAGAACGGGCAGAGGAGGTGCAACGGAGTTTCGATTTTTCGTCCTATTTTACGTGGAGGCAAGACTGGGGAAGGTTCAGCCACGTGGCTTTTACGGGCTGTTATTTGGTGTGACGCATTTCACCAAATTTTTGTGCGTGTTTGTTTTGATGATGGAGCATAGTTATTGTTATTCGAGGCGCGGACTGCTACCGCGTCTGACTGGCAGCAATAATCCTTGAATCAATCGCCGCTAAAGTGGAGGGGTCTAAATAAATTGAATATATATTTATATTTATTTAATTCTTTTAAATATCTGAATGTAAATACTGATTAAATGGATATTTAAAATAATATTTGAATTTGTATTAATTGGATATCGATCAAATTTAAATATATCGATATTCGATTATAATTATTCGATGCATTCATATTTGATTAAATTTATCCATATTTGAATTATTTTTTTATATTAATATTCGATGATAATTATTTAAATTTCTATTTACAAATATCCAAATAGATGGATCTATGATAATGTAATAAAAATATATTTTAATTAATAAATGGAACGGTACCATTTTATTAAAAAGAAAAAAATCAAATAAATAGTATAATTTCTAATTAATAATTGACTTTATAATTGATTATTAGTATTAATTAATGATAATAATATTTAAGTATATTAATTATAAGATCAACCAACAATAATTATATTGATTAAGTTTATTCTTTAATTATAATATATATATATACATATATGAATTATGAGATTTTTATTGAAAAATATAAATAATATATTATTTAATAAAATATATTTAGAGCGGATATTAAATAGGTTGGACACGTATATACTATATTCGTATCTATTTATAATCGGATCTCTACTAATCGAATATGGATAATATCCGTTGTAAACGAATGTGAATAAATTTTATATAAATAAATATAAATACAAACAGTAAGCGAATTTTTGAATATTCATTTATAACCTACAGCGATGAGCTCACCCTTGAGATATGGGTATCAAACCAAAATACTCATACTTTTTATGAAAATTATATTAAGATTTGGTAACTATTTAGTTATGGGTATCAAATTTTGTCCCTTAAACGATACTTCATTAACAATAATAATTTTATTATTAGTTTAAAACCCTCCAAATAAAGTATGAAAAAAATATACTTTTCAATATTCATTCAAGATTTCAATTTGATCAAATAAGATCTATTTTAATGAGACACGAGAAAAATACACTCTAAGCTTCTTGTTGTTTAGTTTGTTTAACTATACTTCATGTGCAAAAGATACAAAAACAAATTAATATTTCATTTTGCATATTAAGGACAATATGAATTAGCTTCTTTAAGAAAATTTCACCAAAGAATCTCAAGAAACTTTTATGAATACATATTTAAATTATAGGTGCAAACGAATGAAGGGGCAGCCGCCAGCGTAACAAATCGAGTTGAAATTAACTTAATTGTAACTCAAAATAGTTTAAATTTGATTTAAGTCGAATTGAACCCAATCTCTATTTTGAACTCAATCTCAAGCCGCCTATATATAAATTTGAACTGTTTGTATATTGTTTATAATTTAATATAATTTTTTATTTATTATTAAATATATTATTATTTTATTTCAAATTTATAATTATTTTAAGTTCACTTAACAATTCAAATTTAATTGAATTGAGTCTTACCTTTCATTTAATAAAACTTGAATTTAATACATATTTTTTGAGCCCAAAAAATTTTTCAAACTAAATTCAACTCAACTCAATTGTACCATTAAATCAAATGAATTAAGAATTGTCTGATAGACGTACAATGATAATACAAAATAAAATATTAATATCGTGTAGCGGTTAGTAACTTAATTAGACCACGTTACAATTACATGGGCCAAAACTTTATAATATCTTTGGTCTTTACTACTAATTTGACTCATGTTTGGACCAGACCAGGTTCACTAGCAGACTTGTGTCGGGAAGTAGGGAATCTTGTCTCGGTTGGCAGCGCCTACGTCATTCTGTGCTAACGCTGCACATGGGTTCGTTCTGATGAGCGAAGATTTGCCAATTTTTATTTCGTCAGAGACCCAAAACCGAGTCACAATTGGCCCAATGTTGATTCGACAAGAAGTCACCGGTCGGCCGGGTGGTATACGCGGCATCGCTTCCGCATATACTCTGTGTGATTGTTAGCCTTTTTTGACCTATTTTTCTCATCATTTCGTGGGCACATCCTTTTTTCTTTTTCTTTTTTTTTTCGACACAAAATAGAAATTAAAGAATAATGATGGTCGGAACAGTTCATTCCATCTAATGATGTTGGGCACGATCAAAATCAACTATGTGATTAGAAATTGTTTTTTAATGGGATGATGTTAATCTTATTCTCTAGTAAAAATTTTATAATTAATTTTTGAATTATTTTTTGTTAGTCATTAACTGATATATTATTTTACGTAAATTCCTCGTTACAAGTGCCAATGGAACAATAATTTGGGATTTTTTTTTATTTGACGATAACTTCATCAATGACATCGTTTGGGTAGACGACAACGGTCATGTGCCTCTTCTTAAAATTTTCAACTATAACTTATGGTGATATAAAATCTTTTCTAATATTAAAGGAGTATTTCGGCTAAAAGCTTATAATAATACAAAATCTTATCACATATTATGAAAATCAAGGATTTCCAGACAATTCATTATTTTATTTTCTACTAAAACATGCACAAGTATTTTGGGGCTCCACAAATTTAAGCTCCAACCTTTATAAATAAGTGTGAAAACAGTGTTATTTGATCAATTGACTAATATGAAATATTCTATTAATTGTTTCTCTTTCACTCGTTTAGCTGTCTTTTATCAGGATAAAACACCCTACCTTAAATACTTATAATTTAATAATACTTTCTAACAATATTTTCGTATCACCATATATTGATATTTTGTTATATTTAAAAATAAAAACCTACGTATCCACAATAAATTAAAAACATATTTTCAATTAAAATCTAATCAAGAGTTGAAATCCATGCACGATATTTGGACTAAATTTTCTCAAAGTACATCCTAAATGTATCGTACTTACTAGTTAAGGTAAGTTACAACTCTAGTTTATGATTCACAAACAATCTATCAAAAACAATATATTAGGTTTAATACTTGAAAATGATAGTTTTTGGAGGTGTCGACAGATGTCATGTAATGAAGTCACGAAATCTTTTAACTTATCGTCATAAAATTTTCGCTTCTCTTGTTCTCGTTGAGTTTTTCAAATGGCTTGTTAGGGCAAATATTATGTCCTAGTCATTCCAGAATTGGCAATTTATTAAACCAACAACTATTATTTTCCACCAAGAAGGCCTGTTTGGTTTCATTTTCAAAGTTTGTTTTCATATTTTCTATTATTTTAAAAATAAAACACATAATTTTTTATATATTTTCACTCAACATTATTTTTATTTTTATTTTCAAAACACATTTTCTAATAATTTATATATCTTCCCCTAATAATCTATTTATCTTTTTTTTGTATTTCATTATTTCTATTTTTCTCTACCTACACCCTATTAAAATCAGCATTATCATTATTTTTTCAATAATCTATCTAAATATAAATTCATTTATACTAATTAATTTTTTAAATTTCAAAAATGATGAAAATAAAAATAAAACCAAACGGGTCCTGAGGACCCATTATTGGCCAGAACAAAGAACAAATTGCAGGATAAGACATGGAAGAATGGGGTTCCCCCGGACTGATCAATTATTCAATTTCAATTAGGCTTCTTTCAGCCACACACATACGTAAATAAACTAGCTGGGCAGGCACAACTGGGGTTGGCAATAGCCAATGGGCACTTCTTCACCTTTAATTCTTTGGTCGTTTTTTCCTAATTTCGATACGAAAAGTGATGCCTACACGTGCTCTCCATTTGATAGGACATAAATTTATCTAAAATATGATATGTTTCTTTTCTTTTTACTATACTTTTCTTTTTTTTTTTTGAAGTAAAGAAAAAGAAAAAGAAATGTTTATTATTGTTGAAAAAAGTGGTTGATTTAGATGTGCTTCTTTACATCTTATGCTAAGAATTTGGAATAATTTCTTTCCTATTTTGCATGTACTATGTACTTAATATTTAAAATTTAAATTTTATATGTATAAAAACAAGAACGAAATTATCGAGCAATTAAGAAGAAAACTTTCTTTTTTACATCTTCTTAAATTATTTTCAAATTATTAGCTAACCAAATGAGAAAATAATCTAATTTTATTGATTTTCCTTTTTTTCATTCCGTATTAGTTATGTGTTTGCATTATTCAATTTATTATGGGTAATTGAATGCGGAAAAAGGATGATATTATCACCAAATTGTCACATATATAGTTTTTAACAAAATTTGATGTCATTTTGATTGTTGAGCTTTATATATTAATGATTTTCAAATTTATGGTCATACACGAACCATTAATATAATAAAGCATTGTATCATTTGCATTAATGATGGTATTTTTTTATTTTTATAAAAAAACATCTAAAAAGTGATAGGAAGGAATAACTAATAAATTATTTTAAAAATTTTAATTTCAAACAAGATAATATTTGATTTTGCCTTTTTTTTTTGTTTTGGTGGGGGGGATTGGGTTCCTTTCCAGCCCACCTTCTTGAATAAACTAAAAGCCAAATAACAAAACCAACTCTTGGCGTGGCCTCTAGCCTTTTTTGTCATGCTCAATTATTTATAAATTTTTTATTTGTAGTGAATTGACTGCATCATCATACTTATGAACACTGATTTTTTCTAATATAGTATTTTTTTTATATGTTAAAGTGTCATCCTCCCTATTCACGTCTTCATTAAAAAATTTATTCTGTAATTTTTTAAATAAGGGTTCAGAAAATATGAATGTCCACCTACACAATAATTATTGATAAAACTTCAAAAATGATATTTTCTTTTGAGTCAATTTTTTCTCTCCTTATCACTCAAAAAAGGCGAAAAAAAATTTCAGGATAATAATATTGTTTAGAATTTCTCCTAAATTCGAACTCATAGCTAATGATAGAACTGAAATGGAGACTTTTTGTTTCCTACTTATGCGAGCCCATATCTTTGCTATAGAAAAATTTTATTTTTTGCAAGTAGCAAGATGACATAATAAATTTCTCCAAACATCTTATAAAATATTTAAAAACTTATAAAATATTATAAATTATTTATTTTCTTTAAAAAAAAGAGCTTTTAACCCAGAAAATAAGATGTTAGAATTTTTTATGAATTTTTATAAAGATAAAGGGAATTCATTTTAAACTTAAATCTTAACAAATTTGTTTAATTTCAGTTTATATTAATTATAAAATTGATATTATCGATAACTTATAAATTTTAGAATCTTATTTTATAGAAAATTTATTTTTAAATTAAAACTTAACATTTTGAAAGCTCTAAAATATATATCTCATAAACTATAATTTAAAAAAAAAAAAAAGGAGCCAAACATCCTCTATACTTACTTATAGCTGATGGCAGAAAAATCTTCAAACAAAAATTTGTAGTTCAGATTAGTTTGGACTGGGGCTTGGCTTGGCTGAGTAGGGCCCTGAAACGACCCAGAAACAAGAATGATATTCCTATCAATTATGGATCTCAACAAGATCTCTCTCTCACTCTCTCTCTGTTTCTTTTTTTTCTTTTTTATATTAATTTTTCATATAATAAATTCTCAAATGTGCTTTAATATTGATATAGAATGGCCTAACAGGCCGAGCTCAATAGCTATTGACTCCAGAATACGCTCCTAGGCTCATTTCACTTATGAGGCCCAGTTGAGTCGTCGACCATCGCCTTTTCACTAATGCAGCAACATGGGCCAAGCCGTTTGATCAAAAGCTCCCAAGTCAAGTAAGGTGTTCTCGACCGTATCCAATGAGAGACTTTAGACCGCTCACTCCCTTCAATCATTTCTCTAATTGATCCATTGTTGACCATAGGGGTCGTCTCGACACTGAATCGTATTTCTACAGCATTTAATGTTTTGACAGGCAGTATGGCTCCACATTAATGATGCATGCCGTTCCAATACTACCTCTGCCTCCACTCCTATTAGGAGGCGGGCATTCAGAGTAATATTCTATCATGGAAAGCAGGAAATGGTTCTATCTAGAGTAGTACGGCGATGAGGGATGACCTACAACCCCTATGCAAGAACAAAAGCGTTCTACATTTAATAAGAGCATTTTAGACATATCATCCACATGGAGAAAGTTATAAATACCCCATTACCAGACACTTTCAAGGTATGCTATTCTTCAATATACGCTCTTATTCTGCTGCTCAATTTCTCTACTCGATCAGTACTAATTTGAATGTCGGAGTGTCTTAACTAAGGACACATTGGCTAGTCTAACGTTTGTTAGTAATCGCAGATCTTAGTCTACGGATATTTTCTAGTTGGAACATTTGACTAGCCAAGTTGAAATTAGCCCAAACACTTATCCAATCTAATAAAAACAGCTTTCAACCTCATCAAATATGACAATCAACAAAATACTTCTCTTCATATTTTTAGTTTTTTTTTTCATTTTCCCCTTACAGCTAATTATTTCTTTGTACCAAGAATAATAAGAATAATAATAATAATAATAATAATAATAATAATAATAATAATTATTATTATTATTATTATTATTATTATTATTACAATGATTATTATTATGCTACAAATATACATCAAGAATCGTTAGGATTCAAATTCTCAACCTCATATATAAGGTGATGCTATTATGCCAATTGACCATTGACGGGAACTTTATTATTTGGCAGAAGAGATTTAAGAAAGTGAAAGCAATAAAAAAAATATTAATTTTTTTATTACACATACACACATCTAGAGATTATTAGATTTCAAACTCCAAGCCTCACATATATAAACAAGGGTGATCCCATTAAACTAATCGATCATTCTAATTTTTCTTATATGAATATTTTAAAGATACACAATGTTTAATCAATAATCTATAGTTGGTAATTTATTTTATTTATAAATATGTCTCACAACTATGAGTAACAAAACTCATCCAAAATTACATAAAACAAGTACCACCATGATAATATTGGCCCAGTCTCCTTAATTATTTCACTTATAGCTATTTTTTTTTCCATATATAAGGTAAAAGTGATCCAAGTCTAATATTGGATCTATTTGCTAAAATCCTAAACATATATTTGGTAAGAAATCTAGTAAGGAGCCATTGATGGGGCATTGAAGAAGTTAACACCCTTGACATATTCCGGTGTTCCTGGTGCAGGTGCCACATATCCAGAGCTCTTAATCTCAGTCATTTCCCTGCGTGCGTTTGATCCTTGTGCTTCACAGAATTTTGGAAGATAGACGCCTGTCAATATCAACACAAAATTGTAAAGAACTTACAATGTTAAAAATCTACAAATCAATAATATAAGTACATATATACATAGATATATATTACCTAGTACCCTACATATCATAGCGGCTAGGGTATGCCTATGTTTGTTGTACTTTAGTTGTCCTTGTTAATGACTTGAAGCGTTTGAATAAATAAAATTATAAAATTATAAAATTTATAAAATATTAATATTATTTTGTAATTAATATAATTAATTTATAAACATTTATTGAAATTTAAAAAAAAAATCTTATATTTTTTTGATGAATTTATGGGACTTTATGATCGTATTTTAGAAATTTACATATGTTTTTAATAAATTTTCAAGCAAGTTATAAAATTTGTGAGAGAATTATAATTTCAACTAACCACCGTCTAAATATGGAAAATTCACAAATACCTTCTCCAGCCGCAAGATTGAAATAAAGATCAACGATGTTGGGGCAGCTGCCGTAGCACTCATTGGAGCAAAGCTTTCGGGTGAAACGCGATTCCAACAGAGAATCCGACGAAATTCCGAGTGCGCTTCTGTCGAGGCCGCACGCCGCGATGCATCTGTCTGTCTCGATCCAATCCTTCACTTTGTCTGCCTCGATTTCCGAGGTGGCACACGCGTACTCCTCCGCCCCGCTTCTACGCACGTGCTTCTCCAGCACGCACCGCTTGCCGGAAGATGATACCGCATATGCACACGAGTCTTTGTTGAGATTCTCACACTCAATATTGTTTTCTGCATTGGTTGTTGCTGAAAATATAGTCCGGTGAGGAAAATGTATTTAAAATAAGTCAGAATAAATATTCGACAGGTGTTCATCTTCTATTTTATATTATAAATACCTTTTAAGTTTTATAATTTAATTTTCAATTATATGTACTTTCTGTGTATCTTGAGGTGAAATACATCATTGTTAGAGCAACGCGGTGTATAAAATAAAATATATGATAAAAAAATCAATTAGTATGTACAGCAAACTCAAAATTCAAATATCATTATTAAATAAACTATTAATTTTTTTAATTAGAAAAATCCCATTAAAATACATTCTATTTCTAATTGTCCCTTAAGAAGGAGGCCTTATTTGTGTTCCATTTAAGTTGTCCATCATCAACCATTAACAATGGTACACTATGGTCTGTGGTTATGATTACAAGAGTTTTTTATCGAACCAGCTCCTATTTCTATATATATTGGACTAATGGATACATCAATAGTCAAAAAGATTAAGACAAAACTATTTCTTTAAGCCCTTTTTTAAAAACTTTGCAACATATGAAATAGTTGTCTGGTTTTGTTATTGACATATCCACGCAATTATCAATAATTGATACGTAACTTATACATGTGTGTGGGTGTGTGTGATATTTGCATGTTGACATGAATTCAATAAAGTAAACTTAGTATTGTCGAAAGCAAAATAATCACTCACCTAGAGTGCCTTGCACGAAAAGGGCAAGGCCAAGAACCAAAAATGTCATGGTCTTTGAAGTAGATGCCATGAAGATGAACTTTTGTTGATGGGACGAAATGTGTAGTAAATGGAAACCTAAGTTAACTTAATGAAGCTCTTCAAGACTAGTGCAATGAAGATGTTATGGTAAGACATGCTACTTATAGATGATATGTGAAGCCAATGTGAAGAAATCAAAGTAATTGACTTGTGTGAAAACTACACATGTCCTACTTTCGAAAAGTTCGGCATATCCATTGATTGGATTTGGACTCCCAAATGACCGGGGATTGGGTCGTTAATTTTGACCCTTTTGTTGACATTTTCAGGAAAAAATGTCTCTTGCGGGCCAAAAGACTCCATCATTTATGGCGGGGTTGTGGAATTTGAAAGAAAAAATAAAATAGAATACTGAAGAAGATTATTTGATTTTTGTTTTACTCTATTTGTGGAGTTGTGGAATTTTGCTCCATGGCTGCTTGTTTGGTTTCATCATGGAATTTTCCTCCTTTTTTTCCAAACTTATTTTTGGCATATATTACAATATCAATAATGTGATTGGAACCTTTGAGTTTTATACGACACGTTATTAGGTAATAGAATTTTGAGTGGAAAAACTTTTATTAAATTTTAAACCTGTTAGCGTAAATTTTACAATTTAAAATTGTGTGATTTTTGCGGACTTTACACGAATCTTACAAATTTGAATGGTGGGACATTGGATCCTATATCCTAATATGCCTTCTAAATAGCATTTTAAGAAAAGAAAACTTTTGAGAAGATAAATTGATTCACACTTTTCGTCTACATTATATTTAAATTTCAAATTTTAAGTGTATATATAATATTAAAAATGATTAAAATTTTTTTATAATTATTCCAAATTTCTAGAGGTCGGAATGCAATTCACCCTAAATTTTTACTATGAGGATATCGATGTTGCCACGTAACTAATAATATGTGTATACTTATGATTAATTGTTGAATAGTTATGGCCTAACTCCTGAGAAAGAAGCAGCATGGCTGCCGTTTAACATGTGAATTACAAGTAGCCTAAGGGTGAGTATTGGTTGGGTTAAAACAAACATCACATTTATGGGTCTGAGGTCAAAATTATAGCCAAGCCCAAGTGCTTGATTTTGAGAAAATAAATTTCCATTTGCATTGATTTAATCAATTGTCAAGAAAATAAACGAATAAGATATGAGAAATGATTTAATTGAGTCATGCTTTAATTTCACAAGGCACACGAATCATGGATTTATGAGATTGTAAAGAAGATATTCTTTTAATTAATTACTTTTCATGTTTGGCTTTAAAAATAAAAAGAAATCTTAGTTTGTGGATGTAAGGAAATATGATTTATAACTCACCAGTGTCTTTGTTAGTTTTTAAACCTTTTGTTTTGTTTTTAAATTGAAATAACAAAATCATTTAAGGTAATATTGTAATGAACGTGATTATGGGATACTCTTATGAAGAGTTATAAATTAACATCCCAACAACAAATATTGATAGGTATTTTATATTTATAAAAAGGCATTTTGAAAAGAAAAGATAACATAAAATTTATAAATTATTTTGAAATACTTGACTCTTCTTATATGGAGAAAAGTCGGATATCATCATAGCCCATTAATTAAAAAGTTTGAGAAGCAATACGTGATTGTCGTTTGACTCATTTCTATAAATAATATTAATAATAATAATTAAATTTATCATTAGTTATAAAAGCTCAGCTACAATAAGTTGTTTTGTCGTTGGCATCCCACAAAAATAATTGAAAGTACATATTTAAAAGCAATAATTAACATTTCATTGCATTATAATATCAATTAAATTATTATTTCTCCATGCTTAAATTAAAGTAGAGAAAAATATTTGGTTGCTAGTGTAGTACCGAGAAGTTGTGTAAAGTGGCTTGTAAGTTGTAATTCATTGACATCAGTGTCCCTTATTATATGGAAATTTTCGAATTTGAATTTGAATGGACTTTTTTGTGCATTTTATGTATATATGATTATATAATTTATACTTTAATTTATTTAATTTAATAATAAAATATTATTAACTTGTTAAAAAAATAAATTTCGTAATTTATAATATTTTCTTAAAAAAATTGTGCGAAGGATGCGCAAAATTGTTCTCCCCAATTAATGGTGTTCATTTTCCAAGATTTCTACCTACCTTTGCAACATCTAGAGGTGGCTTATTTAATCAATTTTCAACTCAATTCTTTGACCATACCTACATCAACTATTCCAAATCATGAAATTTGAATTGATTTCTAAGGGAAGATGAATTTATGAATCAATCAATTTTGTAAAATAAATGTGAAAACAAAATAAATTTTAGTAAATACCATTAATTAAGCTGTAATCAATCTTAACTATATAGATCCTCTTCAGGATTACAACAAAATTTGTGGCATTTACATGTCTAACTCAAATAAGGTTCAATAACACAAGATCAAATTGTATAAATTCCATTAAAAATTAAGTATACTTAAGTTTTCTTTCGTTTTTCTTTGAGATGTTTTATGAAATGTTTGGAAATATACAAAAAGAAAGGAAAAATATTTTTTACTATAAAATTTAGGTAAATTTTCGTCTAATCATATTAAATTTTTATATCATTATATGTCATTATTATAATAAAATAATAATTAAAAAATATATTTATACTAAAATAAAAATTTTAATGTATAAATATTATGAAATTTAAAAATGTTATGAACATACAAACGGAAAGCCTTAATTTGTTACGGTAGTTGAGAGTTTGACTTGAAATAAATGAAAAGACTTGGAACCGTTTCTACGCTCCGTCATTCGCGGGGCATTCCCATTTTTCCATTTATTTCTTTGATGCTTTCCCATAATACAGTTTGGAAGAGATAAATGAAGTCTAAGTGTTATTATGATTATCCCATTAATATGTTTTCCATTCAACCATTTTGCAGACAAAAATTCAACAAGCATGCTAAGTTCACTGTACTAAGAAATCTTCCTCTACTTTAAGTCTTAGTACTAAAAAAATGTTCTTGGATGCTGGCTTTTTATTTACGAAAAATTCCTCCATATTTAAGTTAGAGATAATTTGCAGAAGAAGAAAATGGGATCAAAGTCGAAAATATTGAAAAAATCAGCCATTTACAACCATTGACGAAGAACTTTTTGAAAAATTAAGGGGCTGATTGGTTATATTTTATACCCATTCTTTGTCACTATAAAAAAAGAACAAGATAAGTTAGTAATAAAATAATGAGTGATGGTATAAAAGTTGTCACAATCATATATATTAGATGGTAAAAAAAATTTTGGTCACCTTAATAATTTTTACAAATTAGATAGTGACAGTAATAGTGTTTTGAGTTGTCAATATTTATAATTAGTGAAAACTTAATAACAATGAGAATTTCGCACAATTTATAGTAATACTTTTTATTGTTATTAGATTGTTACTACAGAAGTGTCACTAAATATTAATGATGATACCTTAAAATATTAATTTTGTCAAAAATAAAAATTATTGTCAATTAAAAAATATCGATAATGAAAAAATAAAAGTTGTTGTCACTTAATACATATAATTAGTGATAATTTTTATATTGTCATTTATTATTTTGTCACTAATATAACATTTTTTTAGTGTGTTTCATTGTTTTCAACTCATTTTTATTTTAATTGATTTTTTTGTAAAAATGAAAATATGCTTAGATTGATAAAATATAAATTTTAGAAAAGATTAATTATAATAATATTATATTATAATAGTGTTGTATATTTTAATATAA